>JAJOOO010012668.1:0-22827 GCA_029582685.1 Solanum piurae | reverse complement strand
TAGTAAAAGTTTTAAATTTTCCATGATTTTATTCTATGATATATGCCATGATGAATGCTAAGGGCTTGTATAAGACCTCTTCGAGGTCGAATACGCCGGTAACGACTAGGGGGTGCTCTCGGGTCGTTACATGTAGCAACCCGAAAAACTAGTAAGACCAAGCTAGAGTCTAACGAAAACTAGTAGGTGAAACTAGAGCCTAGCTAGTTTGTTTTTGAGTTTAATGTGGGATTTTAGGTTGTATATTGACTTCCCGAGCTTAGAATGAGGGTTATAGGGGTTAAAGGTCAAGGTACGACCCCCAGGGACCAACCAAGGGTCCTTGAGGGGGACCCTAAAGCCTAACCCCAAGGTTGCCCCTAAGAGCAAAAAGCTGTCAAAAAATGGTGACTCACTGATGAGACCTACGCCCCGTAGGTCCATCCACGCCCCATGGATGGCCTACGTGGGTCAAAGCTCCAAATGTAATGTTGCAGGACCAAACCACGGACAATCACTATGGCTCGTGGACCCACCCATGGTCCATGGGTGGGGTTTCGTGAGTCCCAACTGTGATGCTGTCCAAAATCTCGGCCATGGTAAGTGGTTTCCAAGTAATTTTTTTTAATTAGTTTTCATTAGGGGTCATTTAATATGGGTTTATTTAACCAATATAAAGTATTTTAAGTCACTAAACACCTCACGAATTCATTATAACCCAAGGCCCCAAACCAAAACCCAAAATACTCTCCTCACCAAAATCTTCTCTCTAGAAACCTCCATTGAAGAACAAGGAAATAGAACAAGTAGAGCTTGAAGAAAGGATATTTTAAATACGAATTTGGTTGGATTCTACACCTAAGGTATGGTAGTTTTCATCTTTGTGTAGCTATCACCCAAGGAGCCTCTTCAAAACCTTATCTCAAATCTAGAAATCCCCAAATAGCTAGGGTTTCAACTCAACCCCATGAATTCCTTTCAAGGTTACTTTTAAAGGTTCTATTATTTTTGTTTATGAATGTATTACTGATTTTATATGATTTTAACTCGAATTCCTCAAGAATCCATGAGTTCCCCAATCCTAGCTATGGTTCTTCTTTACATTATGAATGTTGTTACAAGATAGGTCCAATTGATTTGATGTAAGTAGATTATGATGTGATTGCATGATTTTAGTATGAATCTACATGTATTCTTGATCAACCTAAGGGTTCTAAGGTGGAACTGATGTGGCATAGAGATATGTCATGAAAAAGGCAAATTAAGAGTTTTATGTGACCTTCTAAGATTGATGAACTTCTTAATGAATTTCCTTATATTAGATCACCTAGACATGATTTGCTTACAAGTAAACCTTGTAGATATGAACTAAATTGATTAGGGCTTATATGATGGGTCATGGTTGAGTAGTATTGATATTGACTTCATATGATACTAAATGACTTTAATTGATCAAGAATGAAGCATGTGGTTAGTATACCTTGAGAATTAGGTTTACATGATGACCATGTGAGTTAATTCTTGAGAGTAAGTCTTGTAATATGAAAATGACTTCTAGCGCCCTAAGTGTAATAGCTAATAAGAATGAGCTATGATTGGTTAGGCTTTTAAGAAGCAAGTTGTTATGCATGTTGAATTGTATATGGTCTAATTGTGGAAGGAATTTACCCACATGACCTACAATATGAGTATATGAGCTTATGCATGCAATGAATGAACTAGTTGTTACGATTATATCCATGTCTACTATGATGAATGTTAGATGTGTCGATTTATATGGTCTATGATCCTTGAATGCAATGTATGTGAATTATGCCTGATTGTGATATTATGTACATGCTTATGAACACTTTTAGAGGGAAGTGTCTATGATGATAATGTTGTTGTTGTGTCATTGCAAGGACAATTACACACACACACTCCATGCATAAACATAATTATGATGTATCTATGGTGTCAACTGAAAGTCTAGTTCTCATATGCACCTTTACACCTTATTATGCATGAAATGTACATGACCATGATGATCCTATTGTGTTGATTGAAAGTCCATTATCATGAGAACATATGATCTTGGTGTGAAAGTTATTCTCACATACTAATGATGATTCTAAGGTTGAAAGTCCATTCTCACCTAATTGAATCTATGAGCTATTTTATGAGTTGGGTTGAACGAAGGGTAAAATACTCCCTCAAACATGTAAATCCAATTCAAGACTAAACAAGTAGTTTTGGGAAATAATGCTTAGCACCGAGTGGATATGGAAAGTGAGGTAAAGGCCCTCCCGTCAATACAAGAGGTCCGGGTCTCTAAATTATTCTCATGAGATGGAAGCTCCTCCGCCAATATAATAGGTTGGGTTTCTAGAAGCAATCTCCCTATACCATAACTATGTGCCCACATAGGTCTTTAGCTAGTGGATTCACCTAAATTCTAAGCATGTTAGTTCTACCTTAGGAAAGTAGGACACCTTCTTTCGTTGTTGGGTTACACAACACCGGATTTCATGTTGCTCACATGGTCTATGTCGGTTAAGGCTATTTTCCCTCCATGAATAAGAAAGTGAGTTATGTGCTATGGTTCCTCAAAAGGAATACTTAGCATGAGTGGTATTATGGGATGTCATTCATACATGGCACAGGTAGACTTTGGGAGTAGCCATGGTGTGTTTCTCGTATGTAAATG
Organism: Solanum piurae; assembly: GCA_029582685.1. NCBI lineage: Eukaryota > Viridiplantae > Streptophyta > Magnoliopsida > Solanales > Solanaceae > Solanum > Solanum piurae. The sequence continues at coordinate 20,162 of JAJOOO010012668.1, read as the reverse complement.
AACTATAACATGAAACATGAACTATGACTAATGACTCCTCAAGAAGATCTAATTAGTGTGAGTGAGGGTTTAGGAATTCACTCATACATGGCACAACTAGATTTTGAGAGTAGCCATGGTGTGGTTCCACTACATTATGATGATTTTTGAGTTTATGCATGCTCTACTTGGATTGTTGTTATGATTAACTTTCCTTGACATGAACTAATGAATATGAATATTTCCTTGTCTATGAGTATTAACTAGGTATGCGACTAATGTATGACAAGTATGAACATGGTGAGATAAAAGTGGTGCTTAGCGTAGATAGGGTTATGGGATTCTATCTATGCATGGTATAAGTATAACTTAGAGTTTCATGGGTGATGATTCTATTATGATGAGATGATCTTGGTATTTGGCTATGTGTATGTATTATGCCTTATGATGGTTGATATTTTCATTATGTCTATGTTTGGAGACTATGCTTATGCTTATGTTGTTACCCTTTTTACTATGATGAACTATATGTGAGTTGTGTTATGAGTACATTCTCTAACTATTTCAAAGATGATGTTCAAATTGGCATATAGCATGATTTCAACTAAAATGACCCTTTATCATGTTTTAAAGGTTGAATGCATGGCTACCATACTTAGTACATTTTTGTGCTAACCCATATTTCTACATTTTCTATAAGTGTAAGGTTTGGTTCTTGAAGGTGGTCCTCTATTGATTCAAGCTTGGGATAGGTAATCCCCCTTGCTAGTTGGTGAGTCCTCAAGATTCGAGGACGCGTATCTTTACTTAGTAGTTTCTTTTAGTATGTCATTTGAGAACTATTGTAAGGGTTGTGTCCCTATTTCTTATTCGATTGTATTTAGATGGCTAAATGAGACAAATGTCTAGACTCCCATTATCTTTATGAAAGACTTAGATTGTATAGAAAACTTTTAATTTTGCATTATTCTATGAGTTTTATGTTTATGATATGCTAAGGGTTTGTATGCGACCCCTTCGGGGTTAAGTACTCCGTGTTACGTCTAAGTGGTACCTCTGGGTCGTGACACATAATCATAATCACAATCACAATCACAAGTATATTCTCATAATCATACAATCAAGTCAGGATTCATGACATTCATCATTCATATATCCTCATACACAATTAATGTGATCAATAATGCAACATTCAGATTCATACATGTATCATAATGTATCAACAACAAATATACATCACACAATCATAGAATCACAACTATCACCTACCTCGAAACAAGCTTAAAACCCTAAGAAACTTGATCCTTCCCTGTTCGGATTTGTTCTACTTATTCTTGGTCTACAAAAATTCAATATAATAGGGAAATCAATAAACAATCACTAATTACCCAGATTACTAACAATTCTAACAACCCTAGATCATACCCATGATCCCAATATCTCAATTAGGGCTTTTTCCACCATAATTCTCATATCAAAACTTTTTCCCATCGATAATTACCTATTAGATAAAGTTCTATGAATTGAAAAATGGATTCGGGGAGTGAAAATCTTACCTTTAGCCTCAAGAATGGTGAATAACTCTTAAGAAAAGCCCTGGGTTCGTTCCTTAGATCTCAAATTCAAAATATCAAGAATACAACATTTTTGGGGATTATTTACAACTCTAAGTCGCATCTGGCCCACCACAGCGGTCCTCACCCCACTATAGCGACCCCGCCCTGACGACAGAATTCACCGCCAAAGCGGCTTGCATGAAACAATGAGCTATTTTAATAATTCCAATATCCCTATTTCACAACACACCTTCAACCAACGACACTCAAAAACTATCCGTTCACACTAAGATCAATTTTAGGAGTTCTACTCGCCCGAAATCAATTCAGGAAAATTGTACGGGTTCCTTAATGACTTATATGTCTACTCATATGATCAAATTCATAATTAAATTACCCAATTGTTACCATATTTCCCTAGACATTAATGACTTTGATTTCATCCAAATCTGGACTAGGTTGGGAAATTCCAAGTTACTACGAAAAGGATTTCCAACCCAAAAAATTTCACCGTTAACGGAACCCGATCGTTACTAGAAGCAAACTCTTGAGATTGAAGCTCTCTCGTTAGTAGATATCGGGTTTCTAGTAACAATATCCTTATCCCTTAAACTATGTGCCCCAATTGGATGATTAGATAGTTGATCCACATAAGCTAGAAGTTCATGGTCCTTACCTTGGCAAGTTGGACAATCCATTTTGGTGTGGGAGACACCGGGAGATCATGTTCTATCTCACATGGTCTCTATGTCGGTTAAGGCTCATTCCCACAACAATATGAATAATGAACTAAGGTTGCTTCAAGAAGTATCTCACATGAGTTCAAAGGCCTGGTAGATGTTAGCTTGATTTCCCGATCATTGGTGAGTCCTCATGCTTTGAGGGCGGATTTACATTGTTTAGTTTATACTTTGTATTTTAGTTTTTGAAATGATGTATGGGCTAGGACCAATTTCATTCTATTGTATTAGATGGCTAAAGAGACAGAGTGTCTAGACTTCCGCTTTTGTTTTATAAAATGTTTGGATTTTGAAATGTTGTTTTACTTCTTATATTCTATTTCTTATGTTATGAATGCTAAGTTGATAGTATGGGGTCCTTCGAGGTTCTATACTCTATGTTACATCTAGGGTGTACCCCTGGGTCGTGATATCCACGATCTAAATAACACGTTTCTTGAGATATTTGAATAGTTTCATAAAAATTATTCAGAACCCTAGCTTGTATTACTATCAATATTTAGGAATATTACTTTCTAGGCAGATCAGTCAGAAAAACATGAGTTAGATTTGAATTCCACATCTTTCAGTGTATTTTTATGATATTCTCAGATATCATGTAAGTATTTTGAGCTACTTAGTACTTCAGTTGCATTTTAGCTTTATATTCAGTTGGGAGTACACTTAGCACCTAGTTAGACTAGGGTTTAGTGTACCCTCTAAGTCTCAGAACTACTTGCCAATGTAGGTTCAGAAGTCCCCTCTGTTTTGGGTATCCGTTGTAGTGATCACAGCACAATCATGTCTTTATACCACTTTCACGGTATATTTGGTCCTCTTGATGGGGTGTATACATCGGACTACAGATTTATCTCAGGTGGTTTATGACGGTAATAGTATCTCCCACAGTCATATTGTTATTGCATTTACCATGCTATTAGCATTTACTTCAACATAGAGTTAAGAATGTTATCTTCATTATAAGTACTTGGTCATTCCATCTAGCTTAGTTTTTAGTACAACTTATTTCCATTTTCAGTAAGTGCTGCTTAGTTTTTATTATTTAGCTCAGTATCTATATCATGCATGCTCAGTACAATCAAAGTACTGACACATATTTTGTGATACATCGTTGTATGATCTAGGTTCAGGCGCTCAACATCCAGATCGTGCTTAGTTAGACTTCCAACCCATACTCAGTGACAACGATGGTTAGTCCTTATAGTTAGAGGATGTTTCTTTATGCTTTTTGTTTATTTAGCTCATTATCAGCTCTTTCAGCATTTTAGAGTAAGTTGGGGACTTGTCCCAGTAGCTCATCAGTATTAGATGCATTCATACATAGAGTCAATGTTCATTTTTTTTGGGTTGTTCCCCTAGATATTCAGTTATATTTTTATTTTGAGTCCTTTTAGTTTTGACTCATTTTACAATTATCCGCTTATGTAGTTATATTTTCAGTATGCTTGTGATATTCCAAACTGAGGGTTATCTTAGGGTCACTATTAATCCTAGGTCGTGTGCTATGTCTAGGGGTAGCCTCAGGGCGTGACATACATTGTATCAGATCCAGGTTCAAGATTCGTAGTGTGTCTTAAAGTCGAACTAAGAAGAGTCTATTTCATTTGTGTGAAACGCGCCTCACTTATTATGGGTAACCTACTAGGTGTTCTAAGAAAACTTCACTTCTTTTTCTATTCTTATTGTGCGTGGGGTATGATTCAACTTATCCTTTCTAATCTTTCATTTTGCATTTCAGATCATGCCACATCCCAGTGCAAATGGATGGAATGCTAACGCAGTTCCTTCAATCCAGAACCATGAGGTTACAAATGCACAATTTGTAATGTGGTCTATCTTTTTGCTCAGACCATACCCAACAAGAACAATCACTAGGCCCTAGTTCCTACAAACCCCATAGGTTGGTTAGCTGCAGATAGTATTCAAGACTTTGTACGTATGTATCCGCTAGAGTTTCTAGGGTCGAAGGTTTGTGAGGACCCACTAAACTTCATTGATGAGGTCAAGAAGATTCTTCAGGTAATGCAAGTGACTGGTATAGATACTATTGAAATAGAATCCTATCAACTAAAGAAAGTGGCTCATAACTGGTTCACATAGTGGAAAGACAACAATGGTGTGGATGCAACTCCTCTGACTTTGGATTGTTTTACTCATTCTTTTCTGGAGAGGTTCTTCCCGAGAGATTTGAGGGAGGCTAAGGCTCAGGAGCTTATGAACTTGAGGCAGGGTTCGATGTCAGTCAAAGATTACGGGCTAAAATTCACCTAGCTCTCCAGGTATGCTCCACATATTGTTGATGATATGAGAGAACAAATAAGTAAGTTCTTCTTTGGAGTATCCGATCTGGTGAAGACCGAGTGCCGTAATGCTATCCTATTAGGGGATATGGATATCTCCAAACTAATGACCCATGCTAAGCAGGTTGAGGGAGATAAGCTAAAAAAAATTCTAAGGATAACAAAAAGGCTAGAACAAGCAATTATGAATACTCTCAGCATAAGTCAGGCAGTGGGAATCACTCACAATATCAACAAGGATCTTTAGCCCCATCACCTTCATCATCTAGCGCTCCATAACCTAGGTTTCTACAAGATCAAAAAGAAAGGGCATCAAGCTCGAAGTCTCAGAAGAGTGCTTCAGGTAAAAAGACTTTTCCATCTTGCCCAAAGTGTGGTACGAACCATCCAGAAAAGTGTCTTGATTGCAAAGAGGGGTGTTTTGGGTGTGATAGTCTGTTCATAGGTTGTAATGATTTCCCTCGTGTCACGCAAGTACACGGAGGTAATGATGAATCCAAGATTTGGAATTTAGTGTCCTCAAATGCTTATATTATGCCTATAACTGATGTAAAACCCTTGATTTCCAGGTATCTGGATTCAGGAAGAAAGCACGAACACTAATTTGTAAAAAGGAACAATGCGGGCTGAAAGAATGAAGAAATACAAGCCTGGTGATCGTCAAGTCCACTTGGCAAGTTGTTGAATGTCTACTTGACTGCCTAAAGTTCCTGTGTGTCAAGCCTTGGAGGAAAGAACCTAGTTGGCGAGAGAAAGGAGCGGTCAGGGGATCGTCGAGTGGTTCCGCGATGCAGTGTTAGATCGCCCAAAGTAACAGACCTTTAGGATGCTTAATGCCAAGGAAGAAGGGCGATGGAAATGACCAAAGCGCGGCTCGCTGAGTGGTTTGGTGAGCCCGACTAACTTCGCCGAGTGACTCTTTGCAACACATTTTTTGCGACTATAAATACATTTTTAAAAGATTTAGTTTAGTATCAATTGAATAGTATCTGAGTTCATATTATTATTTTTAGAGTTTTAAACTGTGAGATAAGTTTCCTCTAATTTTTCCTAAGCTTTGAAGAATTGAAGTTTTTCAGTTTTGAGATTTTGGAAGTGGGTCTTTGAGATTCGTTGAATTGGAACATTGTAAAGACGAAATCAATCTTACCCAGTTGATGGAAACTCAATTTGGTAACGATTTTTATCTTTTTATAATGTCTAGCGGGGTGTGATTATGGGATGATTTAGTTTATGGGTATTGCTAATTGTTAGTTTAAATGCTATTTAGAAGTGATTCAATCATTAATTGTGGTTAATTTAAGAATAGTAGTTGCAAATGCAGGTCTACCCTTGTGTTTTTGGCTTGCTCAAGAGAGAGGTTTTACAACTAAACTTATTGATTGATGGTCAATGGGTATTGGGTTGACATGGATTTAGCTCGAGAGAGTGAATCCTAAACCCAATCCCACATATTCAGCTCAAGAGAGTGAATGGACTAAGGTGTGGGTTGTGCTTATTTTGCATGCTTGTTGATGTCCGAGAGAAATCAACTTGATTCGGGGTAAATTGTTCGAGAGAAAGTTTATCCCCTCTATAGCCTAGCTTACTCACTAATATCTAGTTATTTTCTAATAGTTGCATTTACCCATTCATCTATATTTGCCTATAATCGAATCACATCCCAAGAACATGTGTCATTATTGTTATTTCGTATTGTTTGCCACTATTGTAGTAGATAATCTAAACTAAACTCCCCATTTGACATTCGTGTTACCCCCTCATTTGAATGATGTTTTGATTCGATAATGTTTATTCCTATGACTAATTTGATCATATTTGTACTTCCCAGTTCACTCTCAAACACGTACCACTCCTTATGGGATTCAACCCCAACTTATTTACTTAGGTTATATACTGATTAACGACCACTAACGCTTAGAATTAGATGAAATGTCTTTGATCGAGTTACTCTCATTAAATTAGGTAACAGGGCCCAGTCTACAACGTCAATAGCGCCAGCGGGTCTCGCTACTCTACAGGGTTCCTTATCTGGTACAAGCTGTGGTCAGAGCCTTAACAGGTTGTATGCTCTTCAAGCACACCAGGACCAGGAAGATTCTCATGATGTGGTAACGTGTACATTCCAAGTCTTCCGGTTGGATGTTTATACATTGTTAGATCCAGGGGCTACACTTTCCTTTGTAACTCCCTATATAGCAGTAAACATCATGGTTAGTCAAAAAACACTCTTAGAACCCTTCTCAGTCTGTACTCAAGTTGGTGACCTAGTTATAGCTAGACGGGTATATAAAAATTGACATGTCACAGTTTCTCAGAAAGTCACCTAAGCAGACCTTGTAGAGTTGGAAATGATAGATTTTGATATCATTCTAGGCATGGATTAGTTAAATTCTTGTTATTTTTTAGTCGATTCTAGAACTAGGATCGTTCAATTTCAGTTTCCAAATTAGTTATTCTTAAAGTGGATGGGAGGTAACTCAGTGCCTCTAAGTCTATTTATATGTAACTTTAAGGCTAGTAAAGTGATTTCTAAAGTGTATATCTATCATTTTGATTGGGTTAAGGACTCAACCTCCGAGACCCCAACTCTTGAGTTAGTTCCAGTCGTAAATGAGTTTTGAGAAGTATTGCCAGAAGATCTTCCCCGAGTTCCTCCCGAAAGGAAAATCAACTTCAGAATTGAACTTCTTCCAAATACCCAGCCTATTTTGATTACTCCTTACCGAATGGATCCATCCAAGCTTAAGAAATTGAAAGAACAGTGGAAATACCTTATAGATAAGGGCTTCATTATATCAAGTATCTCTCTATGGGGTGCTCTAGTGTTGTTTGTGAAAAAGAAAAATGGTTCTCTTAGAATGTGCATTAACTACCGTCAATTGAACAAAGTCACGGTCAAAAATAAATATCCCATCCCAGGATTGATGACTTGTTCGAAAAACTTCAGGGTGCTAGATACTTTTGTAAGATAGACCTTAGATCCGGCTATTTTCAGCTCAGAGTCAGGGATAATGACATCGCGATGACAACCTTCAGTACTCGGTATGGTCACTATGAATTTGTAGTTATGTATTTTGGACTAACAAATGGTCATGCAATTGTCATGGACTTAATGAACAGGGTGTTCAAACAGTATTTGGACTTGTTTTTCATCATCTTTATTGATGATATCCTCTTTTTTTATTAGAGTGAGGAAGAGCATGCGACTCATCTGAGATTTGTTCTGCAAACCCTCAAAGATCTCCAACTATTTACTAAGTTCACAAAATGTGAATTCTGGTTACAGTCAGTCTCTTTGTTTGATTATGTGGAATCTAGCGAAGGAATCTTAGTGGATTCTTAAAAAATTAAGGCAGTACAGTACTGGCTTACTCCCACCTCTTCGACTGATATCAGAGGTTTCTTGGGTTTGGTTCATTACTTCAAGTGGTTTGTTGGAGGATTTTCATCCATAGCTTCCCATTGACCTAGTGGACTTAAAAACTATCAACTTTTTTTATGGTAAGATGAGTGTCAGAAAAGCTTCTTAGAATTGAAGACTAGTTTAACTACAAATCCTTTCTTAACATTACAAGATGGTTCAGACACTTATGTGGTTTATTGTGATGTATGTAGGGTCAGCTGAAGTTGTGTGTTGATTCAACAAGGTAAGGTCATAACTTATGCTTCTAGAAAACTTAAGGTCTATGAGAAGAATTACCCGACTCATACCCTCAAACTTGCAGTAGTGCTTTCCCTAAAGGTTTGGAGAAACTACTTGTATGGTGTTCATGTTTATGTTTTCCCAGGTCATAAGAGCCTCCAGTATTGGTTCACACAAAAATAGTTGAATATTCGCTAGAAGAGATACATTGAATTCCTCTAAGACTATGACCTGAATGTGCTCTACCATCCGAGTAAGGCCAATGTAGTAGTTGACGCCCTCAGCAGACTATTTATAGGTAGTATAGAACATGTTGGGGAAGAGAAGAAAGAATTATCCAAAGATGTTCACCAGCTTGCTCGGTAAGGAGTTTGCCTTATGGACACGTCAGATGGTAGTGTGATAGTTTAAAATGGATCAGAATTTTCATTCGCAGTAGAGGTTAATGAAAATTATGATTGTGATCCTATATAAATTAATTTGAAAGGTGCATTTCATGGGTAGAGAGTAGAGGTTTTCTTCCAAGGGGGAGATGGTTTGCTTCGTTACCAGGGTTCCTTATGTGTTCCTAATGTGGGTGAGTTACGGAAACAAATCCTTACAAAAGCCCATAATTCTAGATATTCTATTTATCCTAGTTGCACTACGATGTACCCTGACCTACAGGAAGCCTTTTTGGTGGAACGGCATGAAGAGAGACATAACAGATTTTGTGTCTAAGTGTCCTAACTGTCAACAGGTTAAAGTAGAACATCAGAAACCTGGAGGTGTGACATAAGAGATTATCATTCCTACGCGGAAGTGGGAAGTGATAAACATGGATTTTATTTGGGGCTTACCTCGTACTCGCAGACAACATGAATCTATTTGGGTGATAGAGTATACAATGACTAAGTCGGCTCACATTTTGGCTGTCAAAACTAAAGATTCATCGGAGGATTATGCGATTTTATAAATCAGCAAGATAGTCAAGTTGCATGGGATTCTCTTGTCTATCATCTCAAATAGGGGCTTTCAGTTTACCTCTCATTTCTAATAATCATTTCAGAAATGTCTTGGTACTCAAGTAAATCTCATTACATAATTTCATCCACAGACAGATGGTTAGGCAGAGTGTACTATTCAAACCTGAGAGGACATGTCGAGTGGTTGAGTGATCAATTTCAAGGGTGATCACCTACCTCTCATAGAGTTTTCCTATAATAACAACTTTCATTCAAATATTCAAATGTCCCCTTATGAAGCACTGTATGGGTGTAGATGTAGGTCTCCGATTAATTGGTTCGAAGTAGTGAAACAGCCTTGATTGGGCCAGATTTGGTACATGAGGCTATGGAGAAAGTTCAACTCATCAGAGATAGACTAAACACAACTTAGAGTCGTCAGTAGTCCTATGAAAATGTGAGGAAAAGGGACTTAAAGTTTGAAATCGATGATTGGGTTTTCCTTAAGGTGTCAACCATGAAAGGGGTGATGAGATTTGGAAAGAAAGTGAAGCTTAGTCCCAGGTATGTAGGTCCTTACAAAATCCTGAAAAAGGTTGGTAATGTAGCTTATGATTTAGAGTTACCCGTAAAACTAGCAACGGTTCATCCATTCATTCACATTTCCTTGTTGAAAAAGTGTATGGGTGATCCGACATCGATAGTACCTTAAGAGAGTGTTGTTGTGAAGGATAGCCACACTTATGAGGAGATTCCAGTTGATATTCTTGGTCATCTGGTTCATAGGTTGAGAAATAAGAAAGTCAATTCGATAAAGGTTCGGTGGATCATTCAGTCCGTAGAAGGAGATTATTGGGAAGCAAAAGCAACCATGACAGCCAAGTATTCTAACCTCTTTCCTTCCGATTCCGTTTAAGCTTGAGGTAATAGTTTCATTTCAGTATCTCAGGTTACTCTTGTGTAATTCAGTATCAGTATCTTGTTCCCTCTGTTATCCTTGCATTTCAGCATATTTGCATGTTTATCAAACTCAATTGAGTTGAATATCAGTTTCTCGTACTTAGTGGTAGGGATTGTAGTTCCTTCCCTCCATACTCAGCTTGTTTAGTATTCATTGGAGGATGAATCATCCCAAGGGGGAAATATTGTAACACCTCAGACTTCGAGAAAGGGTAAAAGGGAAAATTTGGGAAAGTCCACGAATCCAATATGGACCATGGAACCTTCAAGATATCGTAGATTTTCCGTGAAAGGGACCAGGGTCTGTTAGGATGTCGTGAGTGACCATCCAGGACTTCCCTGAAATAGGTCACGTATATGGCTCCCTTGACGGCCTATGGTGACTTGCGCGACATGTCTAGGGGTCAGTAAAAGTCACCCAGTCAAGGAGGATTCACCAAAATAAGGTATTGAGTGTTGCGACTACTTCAAACGATCATATATTTTAGCCTAAAAATAATTTATGCCTTAAGATCTATCCAACGCCACCAAGTTTTACTAATTCCAAGCATGAAGTAAAACATAATTCTTGTTTTAGTGAAGCCCTATTGGGTAGAGCATCTTCATGAACCACTTGACGGTCCATGGTGCTCTAGATGGCCTTTGAAGGCTATCTTGAAGTCGTTTCTTCAATTTTTACGTGAAGTTACACCCCCTAAGTCACTGGTTAAGGACCATAGATGTCTAAATGGTCTTTAAACCTCCACACGGACCATGAAGTCATTGTGAAGCAGACTTAAAGTTTAGGGTCAACTTCGAACGATCATATCTCTCAGCATAAAATTGATTAGGTGCCTCATGACCTATCAAATTAAATATCTCTAAATACTCTTTCCAACACCACCGTGTTTGTTATTTCCAATCTCGGAGTAAAAATTTATGCTCGAAATAGTGAAGCCCTATTGGGCATAGCATCTTCACGACACACTTGATGGGTCGTGGTTCTCTGGACTGCCCGTGAAGCTTGTCTTGAAGCCACTTCGTCAGCTTTATAGTTAGGGTCGCATTGGTATTTTACCCTATGCATTTGGTACTTAAACTACGTCGTTTAATGCTTAAATTGAGTCCTCTTACTCAGTCTTAGCCTAATAATCTAGTCAGAAACAACACAGAACCCTCATTCTCCAAAAAATCATCTAACTTAGAACAAAAAGAAGAGAAAAAAGGCAATTGTTTCTCAAAGAAAAAATAGAGGCCTTCTTCAAATTCAACACTAGGTATGTGATATTTCACTAGTGGGTTCCTTTCACCCATTAAGTCCCTAGAATTCTATCAGTTCTTAAATTTTTCTTAAATTGTTCAAACCCTGCGTTTCCATAACGTTGGTAATTCCTTGTGATTTTAGTTGGTATAATTTCCACGATCTAAATAACACATTTTTGAGATATTTGCATATTTCCATAAGTAGAATTCAGAACCATAGCTTGTATTACTATCTGTATTCATCAATTTTACTTGCTAGGCAAATCAACCAAAAAAGTATGCTTTAGAATTTGAATGCCGCATCTTTTAGTATATTTTTATGGAATTCTCAGATAGCATGTTAGTATTTTGAGCTACTCAGTATTTCAATTGCATTTTGTATTTGCATTTAGTTGAAAGTAGACTTAGCACTGAGTTCGACTAGAGTTCAGTGTATCCTCAAAGTCTTAGAACTGCGTGCCAACGTAGGTTTAGAAGTCCTTTATGTTGGGCATCAATTTTAGTGATCACGCCATAGTCATGCCTTTATACTCCTAGACAGGTATATTGGGTCCTCTCGATGGGGGGTATACATAGAACTCCACGTTTAACTAACAAGGTTTATGTCGGTTAATAGTAGCTCCCACTGTCATACTCTTATTGAATTGACCATATTATCAACATTTACTTCAGTATATAGTTCAGCATGTAATCTCCATCATTATTACTTGGTCATTGCATCTAGCTCAGTTTTCAGTTATACATATATACATCTTGCTTCCATGTTAAGTCTATATTGCTAAGTTTATATTGTTGAGCTAAGCATCTATATCTTGAATGCTCAGTACATTTAAAGTACTGACACATATTTTGCACTATAGAGTTGTATGATGCAAGTTTGTGCGCCTGGCATCTAGATCAGGCTTAGCTCGACTTCTAACACATACTCAACAACATTATTGGTAAGTCCTCATAATTCGAGAATGTTTCTTTATTCTTTTGGTTTTAGTTAGCTTATTATCACTCCTTTCAGTATTTTTAGAGTTATCTAGGGACTTCTCGTAGCATCTCATCTGTAATAGAGGCTTTCAGACATAGAACCAGTGTTTAGTTGTTTTGGAGTTGTTTCCCCTTGATATTTAGTAATATTTTCATTTGGAGTCCTTTTAGTTTGACTCATTTTACATTAATGATTCTATTAACTTAGTTATACTTTCAGTATGGTTGTGATATTAGAGAATCAAGGTTAACATGGGGTCACTTGTAATCCTGGGTCCCATGTTACGTCTAGAAGGTAACCTCAAGGAGTAAAAGCAGATTTTGTGGCAAAGTATCCTAACTTTCAATAGGTTAAAGTAGAATATAAAAATGAGCAGGTGTGACTCAAGAGATTATCATTCCTGTGTGGAAGTGGGAAGTGATAAACATGAACTTCATTACAAGTTTACCTCATACTCACAGACATGATGACTCCATTTGGGTGAGAGTGGATAGAGTAACTAAGTCAGCTCACTTCTTGGTAGTGAAGACTACAGATTCATCGGAGGATTATGCTAGACTCTACATCAATGAGATAGTCAGGTTTCATGGGGTTCCCTTGTCTATCATCTCAATAGGGTTCCTCAATTTACATCTCATATCTGGAAGTCATTTTAGAAAGGTCTCGGTACTCAGGAAAACTTTTGTACAATGTTTTTTTCGCAGATGAATGGTCAGGTAGAGCGTACCATTCAGACCTTAAAAGGCATGTTGAGAGCTTGCGTGATTGAATTCCAGGATAGTTGGGATGATAACCTACCTCTCATAGTGTTCTCTTATAATAACAACTTCCATTAAACTATTCAAATGGACCCTTATGACGCACTGTATGGGTGTAAATGCACATCTTTTTTTGGTTGGTTCGAACTAGGTGCAACATCCTTGATTGGGCAAGATTTGGTTAATGATGCTATAGATAAATTTCATCTCTACACTAAAGATAACTCAGAGTCATTAGAAGTCCTATGCATATATGAGGAGAAGGGACTTAGAGTTTGAAATTGTTGACTGGATTTTCCTAAATGTATCACCCATGAAAAGGGTGATGGGATTTTTCAAGAAAGGGAAGCTCAGTCCCAAGTATATATGTCCTTGCGGTATCTTTAAAAGGATTGGTAATGTGTCTTATGAGTTAGAGTTTCCATCAGAAGTAACAATTGTTCATCCAGTCTTTCACATTTCCTTGTTGAAGAAGTGTGTGGATGATCCGACATCGATAGTATATTTAGAGAATGTGGTTGTGAAAAATAGACTCACCTATAAAGAGGTTCTAGTTTAAATTCTTTATTGTTAGGTTAGTAGGTTGAAAAATAAGGAAGTCGCTTCACTAAATGTTTTATGGGGGAATCAGTCTGTAGAGGGAGCTACTTGGATGTAGAAGTAGCTATGATGACAAAATGTCCTCACATTTTTCCTTCCGATTGAGATTTAGCTTTAGGTCATAGTCCATCTCCTGTATATCAGTTAATCTTGTGTAAATTTAGTCTTATTAACTTGTTCCGTTAGTTATCCTTACATTTAAGCATATTTGCATGTTCAAGGAACCAACAGACCTCCCGTAAGTCATGGTACATCTTGGTGTCTCTCGGATGAATGGAATATTGAGAATTATGGGCTTGTGATAAGATTCCCTCTCTCAAGTAATCAATATTGGGAACATTCAAGCGACCTTGATATCGAAGCACACTAACCCCCAAGGAGAAACCCTCATAAGACTTTTTTTGCACCACTTCTTTCAACTTAATCAAGATCATGTCAAGACCTTGCTTTGCTTTCACATTCACTAAAAAGAATGATTCTGAACCATTATGAACCATAACACCGCCTTTGGTGGAGTCAACCAATCGAACAACTAATCAGGACAATATATGAACATCACAAACCAACTCCTTTTTATCTTCTTTCACATGGGAAACACTACCCATTGATAGTCGGCTAAGAGCATCCGCCAACACTTTCATTTTGGTAGTATGATAGAGGACACTCATATTATAAAGGACCTTCTTTGGCGTACATTTACATCATTTTGCTTGAACATGTATTCCAAACTCTTGTAGTGGGTAATGATGTCAACATGAACACCATATAAGTAATGCCTCCAAATATTTAAGGCAAAAACAAATGCCGCTAGTTCCAAATCATTGGTGGGGTAGTTCTCCCTTGAAGCATAATAATAGATCACAAATCCATCAGACCCTTCCGGTAAAGTCAACACTGGAGCAGAGGTAAGTTTATCTTTCAATTATTGGAAACTATTCACACACGCTTCAGACCATAAAAACTTACCTTTCTTTTGGGTCAATGCCATCAATGGAGAGGCAATCGAACAAATACCTTCCACAAACCTTTTATAGTAACCACCCAAACCCAAGAAACTTGAAATATCTTAAGCGGATAGAGGTCTAGGCCAATTCTTTACCACATTCGTCTTCTTAAGATCTACCTCAATACCCTTGTTGGAGACAGTGACCAAGAAAATCCACATCTCTTAATCAAAATGCGCATGTACTAAACTTTGCAAAGAGTTGTTGTGTCACGACACGAGAGCACCCCTAAGTCGTGACACGGCGTATTCGACCTCTCGAAGGTCTTATACAAGCCTAAGCATTCATCACATTAGATATGTAAATTAGTGCGGAATTAAAAACTCTTTAAAACAAAATCCATAAGACTCAAAGACCACCTTGAAAAACATCTTTCAAAAGTACACAAGCGGAATACTAAGTCTCTTAGCCATCTTAGACATAAACCTGAAAACATACTAGGGACACGGCCCTTTACAATCAAAATGAGTATATCAAGTCTATTACAAGAACTTTATCATAAAACTAGAATAGAAAAGTCTTGTCCTCGACATATGAGGACATACCACAAGATCTTGGAAGAACTTCAAATCCCAAGCCTACTATAGGGCCAGCTCACTTGTCGGAACCTACACTTTGTAGAAAATAGAGGAAAAGAATGGAATTAGCACAATTAAGTACTAATTATGATGACCATGCAAAAACATGCAAAAAGGGACATTTATTTGAGGTATATGTTTTTCATGCTATTTTTTATAAAACTTCATAATACAAGTATAAGAGACATATTACAAGTCACCATCCACATACAAGACAATACTCACATAATATGCATGCTCAACTAATACCAAACTACAAGACATAACCATATTTATCAAGTAAGCCAATTCATCATCTAAGACCCTCCATCTAAGGTTATCCTAAGACCCACCTAGGTAAAACATGAAGGGGCCGCCCATACAACCTCTTCACACACACCTAAGTGTTCCTCAAGACTACCAAAGATAAGGACTTTTCCCTTTTAACATAGACCAATAAGTCGACATTCATTATTAGAGATAATTAAGGAGACAATCATGCATATAGGGGACTTCACATAATAGTCATTAAAGACTTAGGGAACTCACTTTAGTACCTTCAAGGCCTACTCGTGCCATGTGTAGATAGCATCCCATACTACTACCTACACGTGATAGAACCTATCAAGTAACTAGAGTGCACATCCCACATGATGGGAATAGGCATTAACCGACATAGACCACACTAGCTAGGCATGGAATCCAGAGTCTACTCTACTCCGTGGAAGGTGTTCTACTTGCCTAGGGTAGAACTAGTAAGCAACCCATGTAGGCACATGGTTTAGGGGATATCAAAAGACGTTCATTGTACTCTTGCCTCATACTCGGGAAGAGCTACCATCTTAACCATATCCACTCGGTGCTTAGCCTTAGTTCCCATAGAGTCATTTCATTCACATGTATGTACTAGAGAAGGCACCAATATTAGGTCTAACCAACCCATAGTACTTCTACCAAGAAGGCACCATTACTAGGTCTACCAATCAAGGTTCATTAGGGATAGCTCATTGACTTTCTTAGAGAAGGTTTTCTACCATTTAGAGCCACCATCTCTAAGTCTATCATTTCACACAAGAAGGAGGTATTTACCCTTAGGCCTACCGCTTCAAGGTTTTACATTCACTTAGGGGTCTGGACATCATCATGAAGGAACCAAGCTTAGGTCACCAATTCATGCTCAATTAGACACTTAAGTCAATGTACAAAAAGACATTATAGGGATCCTTCACATTCAACCAACACACATGATCATTAAGAGAGAATATACTTCCTATCACAATACATTTACATTCTAGACAAGATCATCATGCTATCTTTGGAAATCCACATACACAACCTTCGTATTGCACATCCATATGTGCACATAAGGTAACACTTCAATTCATCATATAATGCCTTCAAGGCCACAATGACTTTACGAACAAGAAGTAAACACCTCCACCATAAGTGGATCAAACCATACAAGAACAATCCAAATATGCCATGAAATTAGTTCAACTTACCATCCTCCAAAGCCATAATCACCATTACTCACTTCCCAACCATTCTACTATAACAAGAAGAGTCAACCATAACTTGCCCATAAGGCCATACCTCTCAACTCATCCATACACCAACAATTCATCATAAATAGATATAGATAACCATTGGAATCAACAATACAATACAATCTAAGCATAGTTTCTTCAATATACAATCATATTCATCAAACCCACTTCATAAGCCAAATTTAGGTATTTAGGGAGATCACGGGTCAAAAGAGTTTTTCACCTTAAAAAATCAGTTAAACCATAATATATTCATAATAAATTGTTTTAAACCATTTAATGCAAGAAGCCATGAGTTTGAGGAAGAATAGGGGGTTTTCATAACTTTTGAAAACCATTTTGAGATTTATCTCTAGGGCGAAAACTTTCCCTAGATAAAGAGCCACCATACCTTAGTAGGATTAATTCCCAAATAAATTTGATGAAGAAAGCTTTGAATCCAAACCCTAGTTCCCATTTCTTCTCCTTCCTTGAGTTGATTGAGAAATATTGAGAGAGAAGAACTTTGGAGGTTTTTATTTGGGTATTTGTGAATAATGAGTTAAAGGAAGGTTTTAAGACTTAAAACTATTTATATTAATGATATAAACCATTTAAAATCAAACCCACATGCTAAAAACTTAAAACGAAAATACTCAAAAACCCTTCACTTGGGCAGCTCCGTCAGGGACCACGCTCACTTGGACAGGTCGTGAAGGGCACCACGGCTCGTGGTGGTGCCTGTGGTACCTTGACCAGTGGGCCTCTCCACCATGTCAAGCCCTCAAGGGTCCAAGGCATCTTCACGGAGGTTCCCACGATCTGTGGTGCACTACACGAGTCCTGGTGGAGCTCGTGAAGATTAGACAACACCTAGGCAAAGTTGCCTTGCCTCCCTTGAGACCAAGTGATATTCACGCCCAAGTATACGGACCGTCTAGGGCACCACTGGTCGTGGTGGATCCCGTGGTCTTTGGGGCAGTGAGCAGCCAACTTGGGACAACCTTGGATTTTTGGCTAAGGCTTGACCCTTTTGTCTTGGCTCCTTGTCTAGCACCCTCAACCATCCTAGAGTAGGTCTCATAGCATGGAGTCTAACACGTGCGTTGACATTGACTCACTAAGAACTCGTAAGGACCATATCGGGTCCAGAACACCACTTTGAAATGTAATCTTCCTTCACCCTCAACTGGTGAGAAACCGACCGGAGGTCAATCTTAGAGAATTAGCTCGCTCCTTGAAGTTAATCAAACCAATCATTTATCCTCGAAAGAGGGCAGTTGTTCATAATACTGACTTTGTTTAACTATCAGTAGTCAATGCATATGCGAAGGGAACCATCCTTCTTAGAAACAAATAAGACATGAGTTATCATGCCTCAAGGCTACCCCCTTAACGTAACACATGACCTAGGATAACGAGTGACCCCAAGATAATCCTGAGTCTGGCATATCATGAATATATCAAAGTAAACATGAACTAAGTGGAAACTACATCCTAGGAGGAAAAAGTCCAACTAGTCTGAATAATCTTAATAAAACATAACAGAATTTAGTGGTAACTGAAAGGACCACTTAACAACTCAAGCTGAATATACTAGTTTGTCTGTAAAGTCTCTAACTTATTTGATTTGCTGAGACATGCCCTCTGCTAACTCTAACAAAAATGAAACTGAAAGCAAAGACTGAAATTGAAAGCATGTCTATTGTCCTCGAAGTATAAGTACTCACAACTAAAGCTACTGAAGTTGAACTTAGAATAGATCTAAGAGTGATCTAGATGTTGAGTGCCTGAACCTACATCATGAAATGATGTAGTGCATAGTATGTGTTACTACTTGGAATGTATTGCTCATGTTGGATATAGATATACTAAGCTGAACAAATATATATGAGCTGAACAAAGCATAACTGAGAAATGACATAATATGAGCATGCATATAAATACTGGGAAAGCTTAGCTAAATGCAATGACCAATTACTAATCATGAAGATAACATGTTGAACGGTATACTAATGTAAATGTTGAAAACTTGGTCAATGTACTAAGAGTCTGACTATGGGAGCTACTATAAACCGACATAAACCACGTGAGATAAACATTGAGTCGAATCCATACACCCCATCGAGAGGACCCAATAAACCTTGCCATGGGTATAAAGGAATGACTTTGGCATGATCACTAATAACTGATGCCCAATAGAGGGGACTTATAATCCTACATAGGCACGTAGTTCTTGGACTATGAGGGCATGCTGAAACCTAGTCCAACTAGGTGCTAAGTCTACTCCCAACTGAATACATATGAAGCTAAAATGCACTAAATATTGAATAGCTCTTAATACTAACATGCTTACTGAGAATACAAAATTTATATACTGAGAATGTAGCATTCAAAATTAGGAGCACGATTTTCTATTTGACTGACTTAAGAAGTATAATTCATGAACTTAGAGAATTTACACAAACTAGGCTTCTTAATTTTATACAAGGAATTAAGAAATTTTTCAAAGCAAACATGTTATTTAGACTATGGATTCTATAGCAACTCAAATCACAATAAATTCCCATGATTTTACAAACCCTAGGTCTAAACAAGCTATGTAGAATCAAGGAACTCACTGAATTCTAGGGACCTAGTGGATGAAACGAATCAACTAGTTAAATCTCACATACCTGGTGATGAAGTCTACGGAGAAATCCTTTGGATTTTGGGGCTGAACTTTGAAGAACACTGTTGGTTGTTCTTAGGAGGTTTGGTCGACTTTTCCTCTTTTTTTTGCTCTAATTTGGGTGCTTTTAGGAGAATGAGGTATTTGGGTAGATTCTGACTAAGTTATTTGGCTTACACCGAGTAAATCACTGTAGTTTAACTGCTTCAACTCATAGGGAAGACAAAAACAACCCTGACCTTTAAGCTGACGAGGGCCATTTCCTACGAGATTGCAGGGATATCGTTTGAACTACGGCCCGTCGATTGGGGCCGTGGTTCATAGTCTTCTCGATAGGACTTCACTAAAATGAGCATAACTTTTAACTTCGAGCTAGGAGTTTTGCAAACTCAATGGAGCTGGAAAGAGGATTCAATTATCTTTAATTTGATAGGTCATAGTCTACCTAATTCATTTTGTGCTAAAAGATATGAATGTTTGAATTTGACCCAACAACCATTTTACTCTAAATAGTTGTTGAACCTCACCTACGGCCAGACCTACGGTCCATAGGTACAACCATGGATTGTATTGGTCGACCGTGGGTGGGATCAGAGACCACTGAGTCTTGGATTCCAATGACGGACCCCACCTATGGTTAGTGGGTCCATCAATAAACTGTGGACCACGACTGTAGGTCTCATCTGTAGATCTTGAAATT
>JAJOOO010012667.1:0-14693 GCA_029582685.1 Solanum piurae | reverse complement strand
GTGCCCTTGCAAAAGACAGAACTAGATGGAGAATTATCCCTGCTTCAATATGGTGGGCAATCTGGAAAGAGAGGAATTCCAGATGTTTTGAAGGCATAGAAAATAGTGTGCAGGATGTTAAACTAAACTGCATTTTGTTGTTATGTTTTTGGTGTAATCAATTATACTCAAATGACACTGTCTCTATAGTTGATGTTTTAGACTCAATATAGAAATAGAGTAGGAGTGTCTAGAGTGCATTTGTATAAAAGGTTTGAGCACAACCCATGTACTTTTGTGATATAATACAACGTTACCATTTTCAAAAAAATAAACCAACTACACCTCAATCCCAAATTAGAAAGAATGCAAGGCTATGGCCTAATTTATAAAAATAGATCAACATCGTAAGTTATATGCCTATGGCTAGGGAGCTGTTTCCAAAACATTTCCTCCTCAAGTTAAAATTTATACCTGTCTCCGACCCTACAATGAACCTCTGTTTTCACCATTTTCTCACCCTTTTACCATAAAACCATTTCTAAGAGTCATCACCATTCTTTTTTCTAATATGCACAGTTCGAATCTCTCCATAGATAGCGGGCAAGCCCACTCACCCTTCTAAATAACAGATTTTTTGTCCGTGGCAAGGTTCAAACTCATGACTTGAAGAACCATTACCAATCTTAGAATACATGTAATACAATTCAGCCTCTACAATGTGCAAGCTTAAAAAAAAGATAATAAAGTATAACATGTGCCATTAAGTCATGACAACCATTTCAGAGAGAAGTCAGGACCCCAGGTACAATGTAGATGAAAGATGATGGAAATGGACCATTATACCAATATCGCCATACCTGTTCATTAGCCAGTGGTGGAAGGCCACCAACATAGACTCGTCGTGCATGCCTTGTAGCCTATGAGCAAAACAGAAAAAAATGTGAAATACTTGTTGTAAATACAGAAGAGAATTGAGCTTCAGAAGAATATAGTTACTTGCTGACTCATGGCTTGGACTGGCAAGAAAGGGAATGAACCTAATGGATTAACCTGTTGAAGACACCTTAATCAGAGAAATAATTAAATGGATCCATATGGAAAACTTACATTTGACGATGCAAAAAATAAATATAAGAAACAATCATATGAATTAAAATAGTCGTACCTGAGTTGCATCAGTTGGAAAAACATTCTGTAACATTCCAGGAATCGATGGATGACCGTTGGAAGAACCCAGAAATTGTTCTACATAATGAGGAATACGTAAAGAGGGAATCGAAAGTGATGAATCAAAATGTAAGAACTGAGAAATTAATGTGTTACAACTGACAAATGACAGATTTAAATGCTAAAATTGAACAGATTACCTCATAAAAAAATTTGAAAAATTTAGTCTTCGACACAAAGGGATTAAATTAGTAACTTTTTACCAGAAGAGAGACCATAAAAGGGAAAAACTACTATTCCTTACCAAGATATTGTATACCATTCAGATAATAAAACAAGAATTATATTCCACCACTGCAGGTTCCTGGATAACAATTGTGAGTCTACCAAACTACAACAGTTGCTGTTGATGATGGAAAAGTTCCAGCTAACCGAAGCACTGATTCCTCGTTGAATTAAATCTACAGTCCTCACGCCCACGAGTAGCATGGTGGGACATAAAGTCCAATATTGCCTTCTTAGCCATATGTAACAAAATCACAAAAAAGGAACCAACACAACAGCAAACAACACAACAACGATCTCTCAGTTCAAGTAGAAATTATCAGCATGAAACCAAATTAAAGCTTATCATATTGAACATAACCATTAATCTCTAAATAAAGGACTGACATCATTTTAGGTAAGAGAGAGCAATAATTATATGTGCTGTTCAGGTTTTAAATGCTAACCTGCCCCACTAGAAAAAGATGCTGCAACTGGTGGAGCCATATCAAAGCCACTTGTCCGCTTGCTGTCGAAAAGAAAAACAGCCTATGACAAATCAATTTTGTGGATGCCTCGAAGAGTTAAATGAATCAAGAATTTTTTCTATGATTTGAGTAAATAGATTCATGTATTACAAGAACGAAAACAAACGAATCCCTCGCAGGAAAATGAAATAGTGCATTGAGAAAAAGACATGAATCCTCTTAATATAATAAAAAAATTGCAAACATTTGGAGTGTGTTTGTATGGAGGAAAATGATCTCCATGGAAAATATTTTCCTAGAAAATGTTTTCTTGAAAAATAAGTGGGTTTCTTACTTATTTTCTAAGGTTTGGTAGGTAAGCATAAAAATATTATCTCAAGAGTATTTTATGTTATCTAGCAAACCACTATAGGAGTGGGATGTGGTGGGGAGTGGTGGTTTAGGGGTGGAGGGGGTGGGGATGGTCAAGAGGAGGGGATGGTCAAGAGGAGGGGATGGGGGATGTTGGGTGGGTGCGTAAGAGATAATGAACTTGCAATGTCACTTATGTGACTTATTTTTTCAACTTTGATTAAGGAAGTCATTTTCCTCATTTTTAAGGAACTTCTTTTCCTAGAAAGTAATTTTATTTTTTTTGATAAAGGCAACATTTGTATATCAATCATCAGCTCAAAGTTGGTATCCAAAAATTTACATCATATCCTCCCCTCCACACTTGTGTGTCGGGCATAAACAAAAGATAAAGAAAAGAAGAAAAAAGAAAACTATCACTAGATCCTCCTTCATCTTTATAAGGACCCTAGAATGTCTACAATAGCCACAGGGTCATCTATATACTCTAGAGAGTAATTTGACTAACCAAACATGGGAAAATTGGATTTTCCTACATACCAAACAGACCCTTAAAATAAAACCACATGATAATGTGACTAATTGAGATCTTGCCATAATTTGTGAAAAGAAAACTTGTGAGTACAACGTATTAAGGAATAACGAGTTATCAACTTGGAAATTCATATTGTTAAAAAAATTATAAGGAAACCTCTTTGGTGGTAAAGGAGAACTTGATCTTGACCTAGCTTTGTCATGAGACCAATCCTTTGACCTAGAACGGGATCTACGTGTCTCACCCTTCTCTCTACCTCCACGATCCTGGCGCCTATAAAATCACAATAATAACCAAATGGCCAAAAAAATGATAATCAATTTAATGTTACCATTCTCAAAAAAAAATGATAATCATTTATCCAGTGTGTTACTTGTACTCGTAAAACAATCATGTAAGCTATATATACAATCCATCATCAGACTAAAGGTTTATATGTATAATTTGGCTTTGTGTTTTTCTTTAATTCTTTAATATATAATAAGCTGCCAAGAATCTGTTGCTGTGAGAAGTACAAAGAGAGATATGAAATGATAAGTATCTTCTTTGTTTCTTTCTATTCGCACTTTTCCCACCTACCTAGTTGTGTAACCTTATTTTGAACATATTTTGGGGTTAAGATATGTGATGCCAAAGAATGTCGAGGAACTCCTTGGGTGCTGAGCAGATTATGGAGAACCATTCCTGCATCTGTCTGTTGGGTGGTG
The DNA here is from genome assembly GCA_029582685.1 of Solanum piurae. Taxonomy (NCBI): domain Eukaryota; kingdom Viridiplantae; phylum Streptophyta; class Magnoliopsida; order Solanales; family Solanaceae; genus Solanum; species Solanum piurae. The sequence continues at coordinate 11,199 of JAJOOO010012667.1, read as the reverse complement.
CAGAAAGAAAGGAATCGAAGATGTTTCAACAGAAGAACTGCACTGTTTGTCTTCAAACATAGGTGCTTAGTTAGTTAGCTTTTCGGTGAATTTACATTATGCATATGAAGAGGACTCTATGATAGATTCCGGTTAGTTTGTTACAAAGTTGAACAAATGTTGTACTTGGGACATCCTACTGTAGTGTCCAGAACAGCCTTAGTGCTAGTGTTGCTCATTGATTTTACTTTAAAAGCTTTACTTAACAAAAAAAAATTTCTGTAAAAGTAAAGGAAACCCATCGAAGAAAATAGAAATATTCTTTTTATTGGTGAAACAACAAAGAATTGTCTTGTGTTGGCCAAAATTACAACTGTACAAAGACTTCCAGCTGAGAGCCCATTGGATTGCCTTGATTTTCCTCATCGAGCCGTTTGTCTGATTCCAGAAGCGCTATCAAGATTAATTATGTGTTTCCAAAAATAACAAATCCTATAAATTAACTAATCCTCTAATTATTTATTTCTTCCCATTGAATGTAGCTATAACTTTTGGAAATTGGACAAAACAAAATGAACCACGAGGGAAGTATGACCTATCAATTCAAAATGAACTCACCCCCTACCCCACAAAAGAACCATCATAACATATGGAAAGATCTAAAAGCTTATGCATACAAACACTTTTCCTAAAATGACCTGTCAAATTTATGGTTCCTGGAACGGCTGTAATCCTCATTGTCGTCATTTCTTCTGTAGCTCCTGGTGCTTTTATCCTTGTACTCCTCACGGTGACGGTGATGGTCTTGATCTCCAGAACCATTAGCCTTCACTCTGTAGTGCTGTGATCCATTAGACTGGCTCTGAAGAAGTTCAATTAGACAATATTCTGAAATTAGGCCAAAGCAGCAAGCAAAGAAATATGTGCTTACGAGTTCAGGAGATGACATACAAACTAAAATTGGCCTAACTGATCAACATTCCCAATCAAAAGCTTCTTCTATGGAGTTGACAATGTAAGGAAACAAAAAAGAGCCAGGTTATTTTAAATATGAGTGCTTGAAATTAAATCGAATTGCATGAATACAACATGCATATTTTAATTATTAAACATCAAATACTGAAGTTCCATAATATATCCAACACCATTCTACATGGTTCCAGGATATGTTTAGCAACATTAAATTGGCATACTAGATAACAAGTATGGAATTGCTACATCGGGGACATAATTTTTAAGTACTTCTTTTACCTTTTAATATGGTGATGTCCAGGTCAACTTACGCGTAGCTCAACTAATCCACCGAGTACCTTCTATTTCTCACCGGAACATATACCGGGCAGCTCTTTTTCCATCAAAGCTTAAGAAGTATTGCAATAAACCACCTACTTCTTTTTGTCAACATTATTCTCCCATGATAGACACCAAGGTCCATTACTACTCCAAGGTAACACACTTAGCTAATACTTTCTACATTCTCTAGAAACAGGAAAAAGTAAAGTTGACAGGGCTAATACATTTTAATTTTCATTCTTGAAGGTCTTAGAAATGAGAATTTCAATCAATTTGGGATTGCATTTTCTCTTCAGCCACAACCATGTGGCAATGTAACATAAAAGTTCCATTCGCACACAACCACTTCTCATCCTACAAATTTGGTAGCTCAATAACCTGATATCCATAAACCACCAACACTTGCTCCGTTCAGGTTATCGGTTTTTCCCGCGAGTTATGTACCCCTAATCTCTACACAACACAAATAATTGGCCTAGTGGAGCTTCAAGTCGTAATCTTTATGCAACTAACTGTTCCTTGAAATAAAAACTTAGCACTCTTTCTCAGATTAAATTGCTTTAGATCACGTCGAAGATTACCAGTATTTTAGTAATTTGTTTATACACATAATGTCACTTCCTTCATTAGGTCAAGTTTCTAGATTTTGTAATGATTATATTAAATTATTCAAGCAAATTATGAGCAATTTAAATCAACTTATCATATGGCCAGAAATTTCTGAAAAATTAACCTGGTGATGATGCGACTTCCGATCTTCGTAAGAATACGGAGACGATCTTCTGCGATCGTCATTTTTACTTTCATATCGAGGCATATCAGTAGTTTTGAATCTTTGATCACCAAGTCCAAAACCTATCCCTAGTTCTCAGAATTGGGGAAAAGATTCGAATTCGATTTTGAAAATCGGGTATCAACTTAGTGGGCTGAATATCTCTCACAAAATAGGTTTATGGGCTAAATGAGGCCCATATTTAAGTGGTTTGGGCTGAATTTCTGTCACAATTCTTGTTAGAATTCACAGTGTTTACAAAAAAAATGTATATATAACATTTTTAGTATTTAAATCTTAGTTAGTCAACCTTTATTCACATCTCAATTTATATATCCTTAATAACAATAAAAAATTTGAAATTGAATATTTTGTTCTACTTCAAATCACTTATGTTTTGCTCTCTCTTTCACTTTGTTATAGCTTGAGAAAGGCAAAGAGGGCAAAAAAGAAGATAGAAAGAGAGAGAACAATATATATGTCATATATACCTTGAAAATTATCTAATTCATACTTCATGTTTAGATAGTTTGGTTAAATTCCTTATGAATCATTTGTTAGTTGGTATAAACTTCAACGCACCGAATACAATAGGTATTCGATATGTAATTTATAAACCTGTATAACTAATATATATATAGATTTGATGAAATTTATGTGTTATTTATGCAGAATATATAATATGAAATAATTAAACTCTACATAACTATTTCATATATCTTATATATAAAATCCTACTAATAATAACTGCATAACTCTAACCAGTTACTAAACATGACCCTTACTACTCAATCAACCACCTAACCCGACCCGAACAAGTATTTTTGTCTTCAGTCTGTAACCCAATCTAAAGGGATAGGTTTTGGACTTGGTGATCAAAGATAATTATCTCCACGCGACCTATATATACATCCATTACATATTTAACTTATAAAATCTATTAGTACGATATATATTTATATCAAAATATACTATTTCAGTCATACTTCTTAGAATGCGATTAATTTCAAACCCCGAAAAAATATATTATTACACTAGACAACTTTGTTTTTTTTTTTTCCACAACCCAAGTTGGCGCCAACGAAGAAGACTAAAAATAGAAACAGAGAACTATCAAACCCCAAATATATATATAGTAGAAGAAAGAAATGATATGTAATGAAACGTGGCTTCTGTTACAACAACCATGATTAATATCGTACATTCAAATGTACTGATAATAAAAGCATATTTTTTATATTTTAGTATAAGAAAACAATCATAGCTAGTTGTAATTATTGTCAAAGATTTCAACATTTTTTTTTAGTCTTATCCCGCAACGCCTCCAAGCAGCATGGCCCATCAAGATTCCCCAAATCGAGTGCGTGTATATGTGTCAAACTCGATAAGACCAAAACGCGGAGTTCACACGGGGTCATGGCCTTATTTATATTTGACCACAGGCATCATGGCCTAATTTCAACTTGAATTTTTTCCTTATCGGCATGTGTTTGGAAGTATATTATTCTTTTCTATCTATTTCCATAAATTTGAATTCGTCGCCAAAAATTCACATTATAATTGTGGCATAGTTTTCTTTTGATAGAACATTGAAAATATCTTTATATTTGGTCTAAATTATTAGTTTCATTCCTGAATTATTGATGGTCTTAAAAATATTCTTTTATTTGATTAATTGAACTTAAATACACTCTCTCTTTGCAACATGAGTTAAAGCGTGTTTTCAACACTTTTTTCAAAAAAAATTACTGAGAGTCTCATGCTCCTACAAGAGTTTGAAACCACTTGTTATGTCATGTCACATGTGGCATATCGACAGTGGCGGAGCCAGGAATTTCACAAAGGGTGTCCAGAAATAGCACAACAAAAGCTCTTTTCAAAATATAGAACTAGTGAGATTCAAACACACGAGCACTTTCTCATTCCAAGGAGGCGAAACCACTGGTTATAAGAGCTTGTTATGTTAAGGGTGTCCAAAATATGTTATTTAGTCATTTCGTATATCATTTTACTTGTATATACGGGTTTTTCCGACGAAGGGTGTCCAATTGGACACCCTGACCACCATGTGGCTACGCCACTGCATATCGGAGGTGTATTAAGTTTAATTAGTCAAGTAGAGAAGTGTTTTTTAGGTTGTCAAAGTTCGGGGACGAAACTAATCATTTATGCCAAGTTAGGAATGTTTTTAATATTTCTCTTTTTTTAGTCCATTTAAATAATCAGAAAGATTTTAGCTTTCAAATTTCTTTTCTACCTGTTAAATTGGTTTGTTTGAGAGTACTATGAATTTATTTATTTAAAAAAATAAAAAAGAGTGAAAAGGGGATTACAATATGAAAAGTCGAATCATCACCAAAAAAGTAAAAGTTCAGATAACCAATCAACTAAGATATTACTTAAATTAAACAAGAACGAATTCAATGCCACGGGGTCCTCAATTGGCCCCTTTAATACGTCCCTTGGAGAAATTAAGGACCACATATTAGAAACCCCTACAAGCATACGCCACCCATTACGCACGTAGCATAATTTTAGTTTTGGGCATTTATCCACATGAATTTCGTTTATTCAGGTCCCTCCCTGTCATCGTGGCTATTATTCTTCCAGACAAATTATTTCATCATAATGGAAATTTGTAAACAATAGACAAAACGATCTATTTTTATTCCTTTGAATAATCATCCGGATTTAAAAGTCATTGACTCGATTAATTGAAATATATATCATATAAAATATACATAATCAGAATTTATTTTTTCATTTTTCTACATTCAAACTCAAAACATTTATGATTATGAGCGACATAATTTCGTCATCATTCATTTCATCGATCACAATCTCAAACCGTAATATTCAAACAATTACTACTACACTTGGAAACATTTTTTTGTCTTTCTCTGTCTTCTTTTTAGTCAAATGAGCACGTTTTATCTCTCATTTTCTTTAATCAATATACATATTTTTCATGGAAGTGAAATATTATTACTTATACCTGCATGTTTACTTCAATTCAATAATTTGTGATAATGGGCAAAATATAAAAGATTACGAACTAGAAAGTGATATAACCTTACGAGATAATACTTATTAAAGTGAAATATTATTAACTTTTTATAAGATGTAATTTCTATGTCGTCTGGAAAAAAAAATCTTGTTTACATAGTAAGGGTATATCTATAATATATATTGTGGGTTACAGATTCACGTGAGTTTTGGGACACTCTCTCTCATAGTTTTAATTTTGAGGTTGATATAACCTGTAGAAATCATAAACTTTAAATCTTGAATTCGTATCTACGGTATAGAACTGAACATTAAAAAGATTTGGAGAGGTATAAAATAAAAAATTGACGATCTAATAAAATAATAGGACTATATTAACCATATCTTCTCATCCCTTGCTCTGTTGCTCGTCAATAAAATATTCTCACCTAGGTGTCCATCAGTGATTATAAGAAAAATGATTAATCATTGATCACAATTCATAAACAATGTAGTGTACGGTCTTTAATTGTGTTTAATTATTCTGTGGCATATATATGTATTACTTTTTGTATGATTAAACATAAAAAAAATTATGTTATCATGTGTACCAACAAGTTTAAGAAACATAGTTACATAACCAAATTCAACGTCCTACTTTAATTTATTTATTTTTGTCTTTTGTTGAACTGTCTTTTTAAAGTAGGCTAATAATATATATTATTAAGCTCCGACCATAGATTTAGATAATGCTTGTGGCAACTAGATGATTAGCATTAAGATATGTTTAACGTATTTCCAGTGTACCAAAAAAAAAAAAAGATATGTTTAAAACCAATTTGAATAATCACTTATTTAACATAACATAGCAGACGGTCTCAAACTCTTATAAGAGCATGAGACTCTTTATAAAAAGTTGAGAGAAGTGTTGAAAATACTCTTAAACTTGGCAAAAATTTAGGGATGTATTTTACTCATATTGCAAATAAAGGGGTGTTTTTAAAACTCACACAAGTTCGGGGAGCAAAATTCACGCTAAGTTTAAAGATATTTTCGATAAAAACAACTTCAATCATACACATTTCATTTACATATTTTCCAAATTAGGAAACAACAGAGTGTAATAGCTTAATGGTTCTATGGTGTAGTGGTTAGCACTCTGGACTTTGAATCCAGCGACCTGGGTTCGACTCCCGGTAGGACCTCCATTTTTTCAGTTTTATTTATTTTCCCTTTTCCCCTTTTAATAAAATGTATAATAAAAATCTAAAATTATAAAATCCAGTACTAACAAAACAGTTGGCTATTGATGATTACATTATATATTAATAACTTTCTATTGTTTTTCAATTTAATATATGTATGATACAACTAATAGTTAAAATCATTAAGTTGGCAGGGTGGTGTATATGCAACTTTATTCCTACCTTGTGAAGATAGAAAGGTTGTTCTAATAGACCTTCGGTTCAAGTAATGTGTAAATGTATTACTCTAAAATTGTGATGACGTGAAATTTTGGGAAGAAATTGTTTTGTGATTGGTTAGGTAAAGTGTATGGAGGAATTTGTGTGTCAAGTCTCATTCTCCATTTATTAGCTCCTTTCTATTCATTTTATTTATAATATTATACCTAAGTTGACACATGAATGACAAAACCACAACAAGAAGAAAAGAAATAAAAGGACACGGCAATAAATAATTTTTTTTTGCTATAGTTCCCAAAAAATTTAAAAATACAATTTGTTTAAAGAAGTAACATTGGGGTCACTCTCTCCTTTTGTTTCTATAATTAGATATGTTTGGGAAATTAACAAAAATAATAAATAAAAAGAATGTCAGATCGTTTTCAAGAATTCGAAAGATACAATTTATGACTAATGAGGTTAACAAAAAAATACTCTGTAATTTTATACTATTTTTTTTTTTAATCTAATAATCAAAAGTAGTTTTTAACAAAAATGAAAATAAAAAAATTAACCAAACACAAATTATTTTATTTAAAAGTATTTAATTAGTTATCGATCTAAGAATTTTTTTTAAAAAACAAAAACACTTTCTCATTTTTCTTTAATATATTTTTCTGGTCATAAAAGCACTTAAGGGCTTGTTTGGATTGGCTTTTGGCTTATGACTTATAAGCCAAAAGTCATGAATTAGAATTTTGGCTTTTGGCTTATTTTTGTTATTTTGGCTTTAAAATAAGTGCTTATAAGCACTTTTTAATTTTACCAAACACTTCAAACCTGCTTAAAAGTTATTTTGACTTAAAAACACCTAAAATAAGTCAATTCAAACGGACACTTAGCCTAAAGTTCAGGAGCTTTTAAGAATAAATATCATATATAGATGTGCGGCATATTCTAAAATATTCTTTAGTTCTGTTCTAAAGTCGTAATAATTAATTAAATCAATTTTGTCTTGTTCTTGAGATGATTCCACAAATTGAATATTTATCTTCATCCACTAGAAATGAGATCTAAGATTCTTACGGATGGTTTGGTTGAAAATAAGTTATTATTATGAGATTAATAATTTCGAAATAAGTTATTCTATTATATATATGGAATAATTTATTCTATCATTATGATATAAATAACAGGATAAATAGTCTCAAGACTATCTAATACCTTCAACCAAATACAGGATAAAATAATCATACATTTTATCCTAAAATTATTATATCTTATATTTCACATCAAACGACTCCTAACAATAAAATTCTATCATTAAAAGGCCGACTTGCTATACCCTATAGAATTAAATGGACAAAGTTCCTACTCAATGGAAATTGTTACTTCTTCGTATTTTTTTTTGCTCCACACATTTGGAAGATTATAAAGTGCACTAGTCTCCTATCAATTTGTCCATTTAATTCTCTCTTCTTAGCTACGACAAAAAGAATATAGACAACGATTTTGTCTCATCGATAATTATTACGCAATTGAATTTGTGATAGAGTAAATTTTTTTACATTTATTCTTTTAATAATTGCAAATAGTTTAATCAAATATTACTGTTTTAAATACTATCAACGTTCATGTAAGCAAACTTGTAACTTTTGGCACATAGAAGAATTTTCAAAATTTTGATGCATTCTTCCTGTCTATGATGTTTATTGTTTAGTTATATTATTCTAAAATTAAATGCCTCGTTGAATTTCATTTGCCAAGTTGAACAAAAAGTTGTATCATTGTGGATTAGCAAAAACAAAATTCATTTGTATGATAGAAAAATTCAATAAAAGGAGCAACATAATTGTGCCGTAATTCAATTCTTTAAATATTTAAACTGATCATTCAGGATTTTAATTAAAATTTAAAAGTCACAATTCTAACTTAAACATAATTAGTGCTTTTCTTGTCTCCAATGTTCTATTAAATATATCTTCTTTTAAATAAGTGCCTTGATTGGAAATCAATGGTAAATTATTTCCTATAGAAAATTTTAATAAATCGTTTATACTTTATTGTTAGTTGAAATTGAATTATCTATTAACTTCATTTCAATTCCAGCAGATTCAATCAAGTGATCGTGTTAAAATATAAATATATATAGATAAGTTAATTATAAGATCTTTTATTCTAAAATTACGAGATAATCATCCAAGTTTGAAAAAATTGTATAAATTTTCCTTTTATCTTTTCTAAAATACATTATTTGGGATCTAGAGAGTTCTTCTGATTAATATATTTTGTATGTTATTATAAGGACGTGTGGGAGAGGAACTTTAGATACAACTTGATGGCATTTTTAGTACTTGACCGTATCATCATTTTGACAATAATAATTAATAATAATACAGCACATATATAGGCCCCATATATGACTAATTATTAATGACTTTATTTTGTTTCTGTTTGGTGAATGCACATGGTCTTTGTTACAAATAATATCTGCAAAAGGCTTTACATATATCATCATTAGTTGGACTGTTGGGATGTAACGAGTCGTTTGGTTATTTTAAAAACAAAATATCATCTTAAATTTTTGAATATTTTATAATAAATAATTAAATTAAATTTCTTGAAACCATTTTGATCATATCGATTTTTTTATATCGGTATGATTCGGTTAATTCTATTATTTCTATTTTTAAAATATTATCTTAAAATAAACTATTATTAAAATATTTCTTCCGCAAATATGTTCATGAAGAAGCAATTCAATTCTTCACCAAGAAGTCAAGAATGTAAAATCTTGTTGCTGTATTGTTTGATCTTAAACATTTAATAGGAGTGTTTGCATAGGTTTTGATGTATTGTTTGATAGAGTATCTATTATAATATCTTTTAATTTTAAACCTAATTAATTAAAGAGCAAAGACCTAAAGTCGTCTAATCAACAGAGGCCTAGAACCTAGGTTATATTTATATTTGAAAATGTTACTTATAAAATAAATTTATATATATTAAATTAATATATAAAAATATATTTACATACACGTGAGAATTTTTCAATTCTTTCATAAATTAAAAAGACCATCTCAATTGTTCGAGCCGGTTATACACTTAAAGAGAAGTCTGCAATTTTATTGAAAAATTGACATATATTGATTCGGTTCAGCTAGGTTCGATCAGTTTGGTCGATTTTTTATATTCTTTTAACACTCCTAATCAGTACTTATATTATACATCAAAATAATTCAGTTCTTTCAATTTTTTTGTAATATTTTACTTTTCTATTTATTTAAAAAACATTTTATATAACACATTTAAGATACAAAATTGATTAATATTTTCATATATCATACATATTTTTACGTTAAAATTAATAATTTTAAAAGAAAATTCTTAAAAATTCGATTCTAAAATAAAAATCATGCAAACAAATTTAAACGTAAAAGACTATGAAACTGAACGAGTTATCTGGTGCGAAATTGCGGATACAAATTAAAGCTAATCTTTGCTTCTTTCTTTTCTTATTTCATGAGTACACTATTTCTTTTTAATTTTTTTTTATTTCATGAGTACACGAAAGTCATTTCCAAATATTTTTTATTAAGTATTAAAAATATAATAACAAAAGTCATAAAAAATACGTCTCAACCTGAACATGTTATGGTCCATTAAGACCCATTTTTCTTCAATATTCAAAGAAAATACGAGCTATCCAATCGAATTAATTAAATAAATGTTCATCTTATGCAAGGATTATAAATTTCCAGTTAATTAAACTTAACTTAGTATTTAATTAATAGCGTCGAATAACTTATCACATCTTTAACTTAACGATATCATAGATTTGTGGCGTAATTCTATTTAACTCTCCAATAATCCTAAGGGGTCGTTTGGTTGGAAACAAGTTATTTTGACACTAACTATCTCTGGAAAAGTTTTTTTTTCACTTGTTCAAAGTCTGTATTGGTGCCCCGATAAAATTTGGATCACGCATTACAGGATCCATTCAGGGTAGCGCTCCCGATAAGATTTTCTCCATACTCATGACTAAAATCCGAGATCTCTGGTTAAGGATAAAATAGATCCAACACTACATCACAACCCATGTTGGTATCTCAAGATAAGTTATTTCACCCATGTATATGGCACTATGAAAAAAATGATGGAACAAATAATCCAAGAATTACCTAATACCTCCAATCAAACGTGAGATAAAATAATCCTATATTTTATCCTAAAATTATTATACCAAGCACCAACTACTCCTAATTAAATTAACGAGTACCTACCATTAATACAGATTTGAATTTTTAACTGCACTGGTGTCTGGTAGTTTGAGACAATAAATATCTGCAATTAATTTTAATACTGTGTTTCGGTTTCTACCCTTTAATTGCTGTTTTAACCTACTATTTTCGGTTCATAATTTTCAGATTAGCTATATACACGCATCTTACGTTATGCTAAAATTAAGATCTAACTTAATTAATGTGATTTCAGTTTGCCCATGAAAATAGTTAAACATCTTAATCAAAACCATTAATCACTTTAGATTCGCAGGGCCCACACTATCTTTGTTATAGAAAGTATATCTACCCAAATTTTGTAAATAACTTTTATAAATAAATTTATATATGAGATATTACCAAATGAGAAACCTATATGTGAGAATAAAACGTATAAAATATTATAAGCGGTCTGAGAACTTAAATTTGATAGGTTTTGAATATCGCCAAACTAACTAGTAATTTTAATTACTAAGCCTGAAATTTA
>JAJOOO010012666.1:0-19231 GCA_029582685.1 Solanum piurae | reverse complement strand
AAAAAAAAAATTCCATCTCATTTTATCTTTATTTCGTTATATTACCTCAAGTAATTTATTATAAATAGTTTCTCTTTATTTTGCAGGAATATTGAAGATAAACGCTAGTAGATTCTTTCAAAGTTTTAAGAAACAACGTGTTGGAGGATCACTAGTGACGAGTCACGATCAAAGTCACAATTTGGCTCATCATAGCCAAATCCTATTAAGCCAAATGACTTAATCTAACGCTTTATCTTTACTTATATTCTTTACTTCACCGTCGATACTAATGTTTGGTGTCAAGCTTTGCAGGTGATAGTATTGGTAAATTCAGAATCATTTGTGAAATCGACATTAAATATGAAGATGATCAAAAGTGACACTATCTTAGTAGTGTTGCAAGGGAAAATCACCAAGTCCATCACATCAGAAAAGATGTTGGAAATCACAATATCCTCATGACATACAAAGTTATTGAAACGTTACAAGTCTTCGACAACGATTGAAGATGTCAGCAACAAACTCAAATTTTATTCAGTTTGTCAAGGGAGATGGGAGTGACTTTAATCTTCATGTGAAAGAATTAAGTCATTCACCTCGACTATTCCTTCTTTTAAAGAGAGAGTCGTAGTCGCGACATTTTTATACGTCGATAAATTATTTTTTATTTTTTAAGTATGATTTGCGCGTAACAATTTAAACATAAGTGTTTCTTGACAATGCCAAGGTCAAGATTTTAAAATTTGTTGGGTAGCCACCCCCATAAGTGGATTATGTGTTTTGATTGACGGATCAAAAACTTTGGTATATAGTTTTGTTGGGCGAACCACCCCATAAGTGGTTCATATATTTTCTTGTCCATTTCAGGTTCTTATTTTGAACTACGTTGGAATATCATCGAGCCATCCACCTCGTTACAGTTGGAATATTATCAAGCATCCACCTCGTTACAGTTGGAATATCATCGAGCATCCACCTCGTTACAGTTGGAATATTATCGAGCATCCACCTCGTTACAGTTGGAATTTTATCGAGCATCCACCTCGTTACAGTTGGAATATTATCGAGCATCCACCTCGTTACAGTTGGAATATTATCGAGCCATTTACCTCGTTATAGTTGGAATATTATCGAGCCTCCACCTCGTTACAGTTGGAATATTATCGAGCATCCACCTCGTTACAGTTGGAATATTATTGAGCATCCACCTCGTTACAGTTGGAATATTATCGAGCCATCCACCTCGTTACAGTTGGAATATTATCGAGCCATCCACCTCATTACAGTTGGAATATTACAAAGCATCCACCTCATTATAGTTGGAATATTATTGAGCCATCCACCTCGTTATAGTTGGAATATTATCGAGCCTTCACCTAGTTACAGTTGGAAAATTATCGAGTCATCCACCTCATTAGAGTTGGAATATTATCGAGCCATCCACCTCGTTATAGTTGGAGTATTATCGAGCATCCACCTTGTTACAATTGGATTATTATCGAGTCATCCACCTCGTTACAGTTGGATCATTAACGAATCATGAGTTTTAATGGACATATGGTTTTCAAGAAAGCGTCATCTGTATTTTTCAAGGAAGCATTATCTTCATATATCGCAAGAACGACAACCTATTTTATTACTCTGACATAAAATGAAGAGTACATTGAAGATTATATTGCAAATATGAGACACAAGCTTTATTTGCTTTACGTCAAAATCGAAGGAGTTGACATCAAACCTTCAAGGAGAGAAATTAAGTGTCAACACAGTAAAAGACACTATCTTTCCATTTGAATTGCATTTTATGCTAATGAGTTTTATCTCAGTCTTTGTCGAGAGCATCCGAGAGAATGAATTCTCAAAATAAACCACAGGTGTGGGCGACATAAAAAAGGATGCAGCACAACGTGGAACCTTTTCTTAGCAGCGAACTGGGACATAGTCCAGAGAGGAATACCAAACTCTTAGGACGCGCGTTGAGGAGCGACAATCAAACCACACCCATATTAGAAGGCATGTGGGTTTTTCTTTGGGTTTATTGGTTTCAGTTTCGCACCTGGAAAGTTTTGACTCTCACCGGGGGCAGTTTTCCAATCTGAGTGACAATGCACCAAGATTTTTGGAAATTATGTATGTGTAAGTTCTTAATTATGGGTGTGAAGTGCACCGCATTCATGACTAAGAGGTTGCAAGCCTTTTTTCATACTCGACTTATTTGTCACTCCTCCAGAACCAAAGGTTATCTTGCATAATAGATTTCCTTTTCAACCGATTGAGTCGAACTACAAGCACCATGGTTCCCTAAGTTGAGGGATATGTAGGCGGGATAAATATTTGATTTGAAAGCTCAGTTGTATTCCAACATTCGCTCTTAAATCTTATTCTCGAGCATGCCGGTCTCTTCATAATTCGATATCGAGATAGCTTTTGAATTATTTCAAAATCGTGCGTCAAATCAAGCGTATCGAACTACAAGTGGCCTGAATTCTTACATAGCCTGAGATATGTAGGAGACCCATTTTCGGGGTTCGGCCATAATTCCTACAGTCCGTACCAAAAGCCCTTTTTCTGAAGGATGAATATGTGATCGGTTAAAATTGGATTCGTCAATTTCATTTACCTCAAATTTCTTTCATCAATCCAAGTCACACGAGGGACAGTTGTTGACACCCAATTTTGGACCTCCACAATATAAATTAATCATTTTGAGCTTCTTCAAATTCAAACGATTTAAAATAATTAGTTTTATAAGATTTTCAAAAAAATTATAATAATATAGTTTGCAAGTTATTTTAACTAGTTTTGTCAATTTTTTTTTATAATTTTAGATAATATATATGTTTTACATAATTATGCATATAATTAGTATATTTTATGATTATTCGAAAATCATTCAAAGAAAAGATTTTAGTTTTATTAAAATATTTTATTAATTTTGCCTAAATTAGTATTTTATATTTTGAGTCATTAGTTTATTAAGTTAATTATTTTATTTCGTTAAGATTAAGAAGCTACTTAATTAATTTATGAAAATTCATCTTTTTTAAGTGTTGATCAAATCCACCGACTAAATTATAATTGAAATTCAATTGGCTATTATGGCAATTTTAGCCAATTTCTTCAACCCTTTGCTTCAATTTAATACATTCAAAAATTCCCAGCCGGCCCATTTCTTTTCGACCCAATTCCCTTTTTATTTTTCAGTTCAACAACCCATCTATTCTTTAAACCCAATTCCAAAAGGCCCACCAACAGCAACAATACAAACAGTACCCGACCCAGCCCCTCTTCCCTTCTTATTCCAAAGAAAGAAGCAGCAGTACAACGCCAACATCACGGCGTAACAACAACATCAACGCGTGAATGACGCCAAGGCGACCCCTACGCGCCTCATTTTTCCTCAAGCGAATGCGCGGAAGAAACTCTAGAAATGACGCTCACAGCAGCACACGGAAATCGTCACGGTGAGTTCATGCTCTCACGTCCCTTTCTCCTTTTTTTTGTCCGGTTCAGCTTTTGGCCGTATCCCCCTGCGCTCGTACAACTCCAGCAGAAAGTAGTTGCGTCTTCAGTCCTTGTAGCGCGAGATGATGCCACGTAGCTCCATAAGGATACGGAATGAATCAAGATCGTTCACCTTGATTCCAATTGTTTAAATATCATACTGTTGGGGATGGGAAAAAATTGGCTTTTGTTCTTATGCAAAAATCCCTCCCGTCTCCCTCCAAAATAAACTCTATACTCCATCTATTTAAGGTCATTTTATCTTCAATTTTGTAGCAAGAGAGACAACTTACATTGTTAAGGGTTGGTGATTTCTTAGTTTTGGCTTCCAAAAGAAACGATACATAAAAGAAACAGTGAGAAAAGGAAAAACAGAAAAGTCACACAACATAGGTAGACAAAAGAAAATTTAGGAAGATAATATCCCTATAGCTAAAGTTTCTAGATCTGCTGGTTGGAAATTGATTTTTTTTTCTGCCGGAATCTCTCCTTGGAGTGGTGGAATCGTTCTCAAGCTCGCCCGTTCCAGTTTCGCTGCCCAGAAAAAGGTAATACCTCTTCATTCTGTTATCAAGTTTTATTTGGTAGTCAAGTTTAGCTTATTATCTAATTGTTGATTTATCTCAATGCTTTGTATCTGTTTTCAAGGGTTGTTTATTTCTGGTTCGGAGGTCGTATTTCATTTTGTCAAATGTCAAGATTATATTTTCTTAGTTGAATGTCTTGTCCTTGCTAAGTTCATATTCTTTTTGTCCGAATGTCATTATTTTGAGTGTTGTATCTTGCTCATGTGTGTGTCAGATGGATATAAAGATTGTAAAACATAGATTAGTCGAGCTTGTTATTTTGGTTTAAGGCCGAGTCTTCTTATGATTCACCAAATCTATATTTTTCGTATATCTCTATTAAGCTTGCTCGCTTGGCTCATTTTCTTGTCTTCTCTTATTAATCAAGTTTTATTTTAGAAAGATTGTGTTTATAGTTCGGGACTCCAAATGTCTTTTTGTGTTCAACTATATGTTCCCTTTAAGAATAGCTAAAAAAAAATCAATGGGAACATCTCTGTTTCTAAAAGCTATCTGGAGGCAACACTTTGTCTTTACATGACAATGTGTTTGTTTAGGTTAAAACGTGATTTTTGAGTTAGATTGTAGCCATTTTGATGTGGAGCTCTTAACCATCTAATGGTATGATCCTCACTTTATCTGATACATTTGATTCCTATTTTATACTAGCATATTAGTATTATGATGTTGGTTTCCATTTGTATTATCAAAAAATTATATATATAAAAAAAGATGTCTTGTTCTCGTAGTTGTTCAATTAATTCATATCTTCATATGTGTCATGTATTATGTGTGGTTGCTGCATATGTTGAAATTTGATAAATTCATTTCTGCTCACTGCCTCTTTTTGGCAAAATTACTTAATGATAATTTTGAATCATTCATATTAACTCTTTCCTTTCATTTTCTTTACATGTGATGTTTCGCCGAGTCTATTTGGACTTTTCCCATTGCCTCTTTGCATTTTTGAGTATCAAGTCAGCCCTCCGATGTTCAAGAGCGAAATGAAATTGGCGTACAGGTGTTTGGAGCTGATATACGGGATTGTATACGCCTAGTGTATACGAAAATGAAAAATGGGCCTAAAAGAGCCTTAAGTTTTCAGCTTATGTATTTTTGTAATTATTGGACCAAAAGCCCATATATCTTGATTATTATTGTGTTAGGTTAGGACAGGTACCAAGTGTTGGGCCAAAGGCCCAAAAAGCAGAAATCAGGTCCAAATAATGGTCCAGGCGAATAGAAAACCAAACTTGGACCCAAAACTCTCTCTTTCTTTGTCTCTCTTTCTTTGTCTCTCTTTATTTTATCTATTTCGTATTTGTTTAATTGTTTATTTGTAGTCAATTCTAAGGTATCCCTAATTCGATTTCCCCAAGAGATAGTCATTTCGAGATTTTATAAAGTTTAAATAATTTTACTTATTTTATTACTTAAGTTACTTTGAAATATTTTACTTAAATAACATCCCTTATACTATTTCCCTTTCCCTCAAAAGATAATCTTGAGTTTCAAAAATTGTTTATTTTCCCAACTTAATCAAGAATATCTATATTTAGCCAAATAGTTAATTACCGGATAACCTCGTGTTAGCAAGCATTTCTGGTGCTTTCAAACCCTTCCCGAAATGCTAATATTAACCCCGAACCCTTTAAATATTTTCAATTGATTTCTGGTTTAATCTTTTAAACAAATAGTTTTTCTTGGTTTTTCTTAAAAATTAAGTGGTGACTCTAAAACCAATCATTTCTATATTTTTAAATAAAACAATGCAGATGTCTTTCTTTATCATTAAGATGTTTTTTAATAACTAAGTGCCATTTTGGCCAGTTTACTATCATTTAAGTTGTTTATGATCTTATATTGTGTTTTGTTAAGTTTTCCGCTGAGTTAAGTAGCCAGGCCAAGGGTTCGCTTGGGGCGAGCAATGGTCTCCGAGTGCCGGCCACGTCCAGGGTGTTGACTCGGGGTGTGACAAACTTGGTATCAGAGAACAGAGTTCAAGAGTCCTAGGGAGTCTATGAAGCCGTGTCTGTAGGGTCCTATTTATCGGTGTGAAGCACGCCACATGTATAATTAGGAGACTGCAACATTTAGGAAACATCTCATTTCTTTCACATTCTTTTCGTGCGTTAGAGTTTATCTCTAAAAAATTTCCTTCTAGTTTGTGGTTGCGCGTGTTTCAGATAACCATGCCTCCACGAAGAGCAGTCAGAGGTCGTCCAGTTAGGAGGGATATTGAAGACCAAGAGTTACCTAATGCACCTGAAGTGCAACCACAAAAAGAGGTCTCTAATGCTGAGTTTTGAGAGGCTATAAGGATGCTTAGCCAAGTTGTGACCAATCAAGTTGGGCAGCAGAGAGGAGCTCATCAAGAAGAGGCTGACACTTCAAGGATTCGTGAGTTCTTGAGGATGAATCCCCCAAGTTTCACTGGTTCGAGCACTGCAAAGGACCCAAAGAATTTCATTGACGAACTGAAAAAGGTGTTCGATGTGATGCCTGTTGTTCATACTGCGAGAGTGGAGCTGGCTACATATCATATGAAGAATGTTGCTATGACCTGGTTTGATCAGTGGGAAGGGGGTAGAGCTGAGAATGCACCACCTGCGAGTTGGGCATGTTTTGAGGAGGCCTTCTTGGGGCGATTCTTTCCCCGAGAACTGAAAGAGGCTAAGGTACGTGAGTTTCTCACATTAAAATATGATTCTATGAGTGTGCATGAGTATGGGTTGAAGTTCACCCAACTATCTCGCTATGCTCCTGAAATGGTTGCGGACATGAGGAGTAGGATGACTTTGTTTGTTGCTGGTTTGGGTCGCCTGTAAAGCAAGGAGGGCCGGGCTTCAATGCTTATTTGGGACATGGACATCTCGAGGTTGATGGTCTATGTGCAGAAGGTAGAGGAAGAGAAACTGAGGGACAAAGAGGAGTTCAAGAACAAAAGAGCTAAGACAGGGAATGAGTCCGGGCAACAGAAGAGTAATGTAAACCGGTGTTCTTTCCAACAGAAACAGAAAGGACCTGCTCCGTCATCTGCTAGTGCACCTGCACCTACGAACAAGAGTGAGTACTATGGTCAAAATTCCAGAGTAAAACCTACCTATTCACAGGGTAGTGTGGCGCAAGGGGGTAGTAAGCCTCCTGCCTGCGCCAAGTATGGTAGGAGCCATTCAGGTATTTGTCGTGAAGGCTCCACTGGTTGTTTCAAGTGTGGTCAGAATGGACATTTCATGAGAGAGTGTCCAAAGAACAGGCAGGGTAATGGGAGAAGTAGATCCCAGTCTTCTTCAGTTGCTCCACTAGACAGGGCTGCACCTAGAGGAGCTACTTCTGGTACTGGCGGAGGAACAAACCGTCTTTATGCAATCACCAGTCGTCAAGAGCAAGAGAACTCTCCAGATGTTGTCACTGGTATGATTCGAGTCTTTGACCTTACTGTTTATGCTTTGCTAGACCTAGGAGCGAGTTTGTCTTTTTTAACTCTTTATGTTACTATGAGCTTTGATGTCATTCCTGAGCAACTTAGTGAACCATTCAGTGTTTCCACACCTGTTGGTGAGTCTATTCTAGCATAGAGGGTATATCGTGATTGTCCCATCTTCATCAATCACAAGAGTACCATGGATGATTTAATTGAGTTAGACATGGTAGACTTTGATGTCATTCTTGGTATGGACTGGCTTCATGCCTGTTATGCCTCAGTTGACTGTAGAACTCGAGTAGTCAAGTTTCAGTTTCCTAATGAGCCAGTCTTAGAGTGGAAAAACAGCTCAGCAGTGTCAAAGGGTCATTTCATTTCATACCTTAAGGCAAGAAAGTTAGTTTCTAAGGGGTGTGTCTATCACTTAGTCCGAGTTAATGACTCAAGTGCTGAGATACCTCATATTCAGTCAGTTCCAGCAGTAAAAGAGTTCCCAGAAGTCTTTCCAGATGATCTTCCCGGAGTCCCTCCTAAGAGAGAGATAGACTTCGGTATAGATCTTATTCCAGATACTCGTCAGATCTCTATTCCACCATACAGAATGGCACCAGCTGAGTTGAAAGAGCAGTTGAAAGATCTTTTAGATAAGGGCTTTATTCGACCAAGTGTCTTACCTTGGGGCGCTCCGGTCTTATTCGTGAGAAAGAAAGATAGTTCCCTAAGGATATATATAGACTACCGTCAACTGAACAAGGTTACCATCAAGTATAAGTATCCTCTTCCTAGAATTGATGATCTTTTCGATAAGCTTTAGGGTTCTTCCTGTTTCTCAAAACTTGACCTCAGATCCGGTTACCATCAGTTGAAAGTAAGGGAATGTGATATTCCCAAGACAGTATTCAGGACCCACTATGGTCATTATGAGTTTTTGGTCATGTCGTTCAGTTTAACTAATGAACCATCATCATTTATGGACCTTATGAATAGAGTCTTCAAACCTTATTTGGATATGTTTGTTATCGTCTTCATTGATGACGTACTAATCTATTCAAGGAATGAAGAAGATCATGCTAGTCATCTCAGATAGTTTTTCAGACTTTGAAACATAAGGAGTTGTATGCCAAGTTCTCTAAGTGTGTGTTTTGGCTCAAGTCTGTGGCATTCTTGGGCCATATTGTGTCTGGAGAGGGAATTAAAGTTGATACTCAGAAGATTGAGGCAGTGTAGAATTGGCATAGACCCACATCTCCAACTGATATTAGGAGTTTCTTGGGTTTAGCTGGCTACTACCGAAGATTTTTAGAGGGTTTCTCATCCATTTCGTCTCCTTTGACGAAGCTGACTCAGAAAATAGTGAAGTTTCAATGGTCTGAAGCTTGTGAGAAAAGCTTTCAAGAATTGAAGAAGAGGTTGACTACTGCCACAGTGTTGACCTTACCAAAAGGTACTCAAGGTTTTGTGGTGTATTTTGATGCATCTAGAGTTGGCTTGGGTTATGTTCTAATGCAGAATGGCAAGGTGATAGCTTATGCCTCCAGATAGTTGAAGGTTTATGATAAGAACTATCCAACCCATGACTTAGAGTTGGCTACGGTAGAATTCTCTTTGAAGATCTGGCGTTACTACTTGTATGGTGTTCATGTTGATGTATTCACCGATCACAAGAGCTTACAATATGTGTTCACTCAGAAAGAACTCAATCTCAGACAAAGGAGATGGTTAGAGTTGCTCAAGGATTATGACATGAGTATTCTCTACCACCCAGGTAAGGCTAATGTGGTTGTTGATGCCTTGAGCAGGATTTCTATGGGTAGTACTGCCCATGTTAGAGAAGAAAAGAGAGAGTTAGCAAAAGATGTGCACAAACTTGCACGCCTGGGAGTCAGACTTATGGATTCCACAGAAGGAGGAATAGTCGTGACGAACAGGGCTGAATCATCACTAGTGTCAGGGATGAAGGAAAAGCAGGACCAAGACCCCATTTTGCTTGACTTGAAGGCCAATGTTCAAAATCAGAGAGTATTAGCTTCCTAACAAGAGGGAGATGGTGTATTGAGATATCAAGGTAGATTGTGTGTACCAATGGTGGATGGACTCCAAGAAAGGCTCATGGAGGAAGCTCATAGCTCCAAATATTCCATTCATCCGGGTTCCACCAAAATGTACTGTGATTTGAGAGAGGTATATTGGTGGAATGGAATGAAGAAGGATATTGCGGAATTTTTCTCTAAGTGTCCAAATTGCCAACAAGTGAAAGTTGAGCACCAAAGGCCCGATGGTTTGGCGCAGAATATATAACTTACCGAATGGAAGTGGGAGATGATTAATATGGACTTCATAACAGGTCTGCCAAGGTCTCACAAGCAACATGATTCTATTTGGGTGATTGTCGATAGAATGACGAAATCAGCACACTTTTTGCCAGTAAAGACTACCCATTCAGCAGAAGATTATGCCAGGTTATATATTCAGGAGGTGGTAAGACTTCATGGAGTCCCAATTTCCATTATTTCAGATAGAGGTGCACAATTTACTGCACAATTTTGGAAGTCTTTTCAGAAAGGCTTGGGTTCGAAGGTGAACTTAAGTATTGCCTTTCATCCTCAGACTGATGGGCAAGCAGAGCGTACTATTCAGACATTAGAATACATGTTGAGGGCTTGTGTGATTGATTTAAAAGGAAATTAGGATGATCACCTACCTCTCATTGAGTTTGCTTACAACAAAAATTACCACTCTAGCATCCAAATGGCTCCTTATGAAGCTCTTTATGGGAGAAGATGCAGATCTCATATTGGATGGTTTGAAGTTGGTAAAGCAGGGTTGATAGGACCAGATTTAGGTCACCAAGCCATGAAGAAGGTGAAGGTGATTCAGGAGAGTTTAAAAACGACGTATAGTCATCAAAAATCCTACACAGATATTAGGAGAAGGCCATTAGAGTTCGAAGTAGAGGATTGGGTTTCTTTGAAGGTTTCACCCATGAAGGTTGTCATGAGGTTTGGTAAGAAGGGGAAACTTAGTCCCCGATATAGTGGACCTTATCGCATAGTCAAGAGAATTGGTAATGTAGCTTATGAGATGGATCTACCTCAAGAGTTAGCAGCACTTCATCCGGTGTTTCACATCTCCATGTTGAGGAAGTGCATGGGAGATCATTCATTGATTATACCAATTGAAAATGTTGGGATTAAGGATAACTTATCTTATGAGGAGATTCCGATTCAAATTTTAGATCGCCAAGTTCGCAAGTTGAGGACCAAAGAAGTAGCTTCAGTTAAAGTCCTTTGGCGGAACCAATTTATTGAGGAAGCTATTTGGGAAGCTGAAGAAGATAGGAAGAAGAGATATCCACATCTCTTCGAATCCGGGGAAAATGCAGAGCAAGGTACTAATTCTCTTCTTAGTACTCTTTGAATTTTGAATGAGCATGTTGATTGTTGCATTTACTTGTCGAGTGTTTGAACTAGATGTTACCACCCTTGGCTTAGTGAAATAAAGGTCATTCGAGGAAGAATGTTCCCAATGGGGAGATATTGTAACATCTCGCACCTAGAAACGACTAGAAACAGTTTAAAATATAAAGATAATGATTTTTGGAAAGAATAAGAAAAATCTGGAAAATTTGTCTAATTTTGAAAAGTGAGTTTTGGTCATTTTCCAATTACCATGATTCCTATCTCAGGATGAGTTAGGAGTAGTTATTGATATGTTTGGAAAGCCCTTCGGAAGATCTTTCCAATGCCGCCGAGTTTGCACGATTTTGACATCGTATGAGTGAGATATGCCTTTCGGAAATTGGGCTCTTGGATTGACGGAAGTCTCAATCCGGATTTAAGAAAGGGCAAAGTAGTCTTTTCTCTAATTAAATTTTTAATTCGTTTTTAGGGATTTATTGAGGTAAGATCCTGACTTAGTAAGTTTGCATAATTAAGAAATACGCTTAGGGCTTGGAGAAAAGAGAAAAGAAGAAAGAAAGGGAGAAAAAGTCTAGATTTCGCCAAGAACGTCAAGCCTGCGAGTGGAATTCGTCGGGGGTGATCCCTATTGAGGTATGTGAGATATTTTAGTGATGGGTTAGTTCACCCACACACCAACTTGTTTCAATTCAGCTATTTTGGGTTGTTTACATGTTAAAAAGTGAAGTTCTTGAAGGACATCGTTAAGTTCTTGATTGGTTGTGTTGTTGAAGTTTCTTGTTGATTTGATTCATGTTTCCGGGTGGATTTTCGAGTTATATATGTTGTAAGTTGAGAGTACTAATGACCCTAAGTGTTTGGGGAAAGAACTAGGGAAGAATGGAGGGTCTAGAGATGAAAACCGAAGGAGAAAAGTCGTCAAACACCTGGGGATAGGAGTGGGGCTTCGCGCCAGCCAGCACGCCCCTAAAGGGTCTCTGAATGTTCACCCTTGGGGCACCGCACCAGCCAGTGCGCCACAGACTGGCCTCTGAATATTGAGGGTTGGCGCCCCGTGCCTCTCAGAGCGCCAAGGACGCTAGTTCTCCCCATTCGTCCCCCATCTTTTCGTACTTGTTCCGTAGCAATGTACCTATGTTTCTTAGTTGATTCCAAAACTCTAAGGTACATCTAAACATCATGAAATCATCCGTAAACATGAGATCATGAACCTTGAATCCATAATTCAATTCAAGGAAAGTTAAGATCAAAGTCAAGGAAGTTAAGCGTCAAGTCTAGAAGTTAAGAAGACAGCAAAGCAAAGTTTCTTAAAGTTTTCAAGGGTCTTTAACAATGTTTTAACGTCATTTTAAGACCTAAGTTTTGAAATTAAACAAAGAGTAAAGCTATGGTTTGAAGTTTTTCTTCAAAGAGAAATATGGGGACTATGTATTCCCAAAGAAGTTTTAAAGAAATGTTTTCACATTTAAACAAGGCTGGAAACTGAGATTTCCAAATAGCCTTCGGGATAGTTTTCAGAAAAGAGTAATCGTTTTCTTAATGAAGCAAGAGGGGAAACTGAGATTTCCAAGATAGCCTTTGAGCTACGTTTTTGAGAAATTATCGCAAATCAGCAGAAAGAAATATGTTTTAAAAATATAAGAGTCAGTACATTTTTGGGAGTAGTATTGAGCACCAAATTGGGGGAGCGTTCAAATAACCCACAACCCCCATAGAACCATGTAGCCATCATGGGTAGAAGAGGTTCATACTTTTTAGATGAATCCTTTTCAAAGTAGACTAGTGGATCCATTAGGCAATTCAGGTTCTATACCTTTGGCCGGGTATAGGATGTTCTGGCAGAGTGAGGTTGATCACTATATCATCACTATAGCTCTTATGTGATGGTTGTCGGTTAGAGAAACTCCCACAACAGTTATTGTATTTTTTTATATACATCAGTTTATTTGTATTTCTACATACATATCAGATTTATTGTATCTTTGTATACACACAGAAGTTTATAGCATGTTTTTAAAAAACTTTTATTTATATTGCATTTGTTTCAAACTACTTTATATTGAAATGAGTTAGTCAGATTGAGTCGAGTTGAGCCAGGTAAGTTATTCAGTTTCTTTCAGATTTCCTTCTAGCCTATGTTGCTTAGCATTCCAACTCGCATACTCGTACATTCAATGTACTGATGCCAGTTGGCCTGCATCGTCTTATGATGTAGATTCAGGTAACCAGGATCAGCATCCAGCGCCTCGTTGATCCAGTTAAGCAGCTCAGAGTCAGTGGTGAGCCTCTTTGCATTCAGGAGGACTCTTTTATTCGCTTTCAGTGTTTCATTTATTAGGATGTTGTGGGGTTTTTCCCAACATCCATCTCAGTATTTTAGAGGCTTTATAGACAGTTAGATAGTTATTAATGCATATGTATTTCTTTATCATTCAGATGTTGTTTAATTACTAAGTGCCATTTTGGCAGTTTACTATCATTTAAATTTTTTATGATTTTATACTGTGTTGAGTTAAGTCTTCCGCTAAGTTAAGTAGCCAGGCCAAGGGTTCTATTGGCGCCAACAATGGTCTCCGAGTGCCGGCCACGTCCAGGGTGTAGACTCGGGGCGTGACACAAGCGAACCCTCATCCTGGCTGACTACAAGCGAAAAACTGATTCAAGCATACAAAGCTTAAAAACTGAAATAAAAGTTCATAAAACTTAAATTCAAACTTTAACTCAAATGAAAACTCAGAATAATAAAATATATTCAACTCGCCCCAAAATTGGCAACTTAAGTCTTTGAAATATTTAATAAAATAAATAAATAATACAGACTTCTCAACTATACTGACTATCTATGAAGCCTCTAACTGGTAAACATGGAAGTCGGGACAAGACCCACGACATCCTGATTAAACTGAAAAGTAAATGAAATCCTCCGGAAACAAGGAGGCTCACCATAGCTAACTCGAACTCCCAAATGTATCAGTGAAGCTCCTGTTGATGATACTGAATACTGTGTCTGCATCATGAGAAAATGCAGGCCAAATAGCTCAGTAAGTGGAATGTACGAGCATGTAAGGGGAAATCTAAAACATAAACATAAGCTTGAAACTTGATAAAAAGGAAACATACTTACCTTTTCTCAAACTTACCCAACTCAAGAAATACTCAAGGATCCTCAAAACTACTCAAATTTACTCAACTCAGAAGTACTCAAGGATAAGGTACTCAAGGATAAGATACTCAACTCAGAGATAAGATACTCAACTCAAAGATATGATATTCGACTCTGGGTTCTCAACTCTGAAAACTCAACTCAATATGACTGAACTCATTTCAATGTAAAGCAATTTAATGCATGTGCAATATAAAGAAAAGTTGTTTAAAAACACGATGACATCTCTGTGTGTATGCAAGGATACAACATAACTCTAAAATGTATGTAAAAATACAATTAACTATGTATATAAGAATACAATAACTTCTGTGGGAGTTTCTCTAATCCACAACCACCACTATGAGCCTAAGTGGTGATACAACGTCTTGCTCACACTGCCAAAACTGTCCTATACTTTTCCTTCATATAGAACACTTAACTTAGTGGATCCACTAGCTTAACTTATGTGATCATTTAAAAAGTATGACCCATTAATACACATGATGGCTACATGATTTATGGAGACTTGAGTTAATATGAACTCGCATCCCCATATCGGTGCTCAATACTACTCCCAAAAATATACTTAGCTCATATATTTTAAAAACAAACTTCTTTCTTTGGTTTGAGATAATTACTCAAAAAACTTAGCTTAAAAGCTCTCTTGGAATCGATGTTCCCTTTTCTTGCTCAAATGTGAAAACATTTATAAACTCTTTGGGGAATACTTAGTTTCCTATATACTTTTGATGAAATGAACTCAACTCTTTACTCTTTTCTTTTTTCTTAACTCAAAACTTAAGTCTTAAAAGAAAGTTAAAACGTTTGTAAAAGACTTCTTAAAATATGGTTCGTGCCGAATTATGGACGTGAAAGACTCAATGCAAGGTTTTCAATAACCATAGATAGAACTCAATACTTGGAACTCAAGAATTTCAATAATACTACTCACTTCAAGAATGCTCAACTCAGAGGGTTCATGCGGAATTTATGAGCATGAAATACTCAAATCAAGGACTCAAAGATACTTCTCGTTTCAACACTACTCGACTTATAGGGTTCATGCGGGATTTATGGACATGAATAACCCAACTCAAGGACTTTATGGGTCACATGTAATAGTTCCATGATTAGGAGTGTAATCTCGAAGGGGTTAAAAACTCAATACTTAAGACTTATGGCATGGAGATATTACTCCTCTCATAGATACTCAACTTATGGAGTTCATGCAGAATTTATGGGCATGAACGACTTGACTCGTAGGTCTACATAACGTTATGGAACTCATGATACAAATTTTCTCATTATCATACTTACTTCCTCAAAACTTAGTTCAAATCAATAGTTGATCTCAAAGGATTCACAACTGAACTCAAAGGCTTTCTTGAACTCTACTCTTAACTCTCTCTTGAATGTGAATTATGAATTCAAGAGTTATGGTTCATGATATGAAGGATCCCATGATGAAAA
Organism: Solanum piurae; assembly: GCA_029582685.1. Lineage (NCBI taxonomy): Eukaryota > Viridiplantae > Streptophyta > Magnoliopsida > Solanales > Solanaceae > Solanum > Solanum piurae. Next base: position 3,721 of record JAJOOO010012666.1, on the reverse strand, counting down.
TGTAGACTCAAGAATACATTCTCCTCACTCTCATACTCACTTGCTCGAGTGTTGAAACAAGTTACTAGAAGTTGTAGAAGACTCCTCAAAAAGACTCAAAGGGACTTTCTAAATGTTCAAATGAATTCTCAAAACTTAACTCTTAACTCTACCTTGAAGTTGAATTATTAATTAAAGTTTATGATCATGTTAGGAATGATTTTAGGTGTTTAGAATTAGCTTAGAGTAGTTAGAATCGAAAAGGAGTGAAGGTGCACTTTAAACGAACTCAAACGGGGCAATCGATGACAGACTGGATGGGGCAGGAGACCCTGGGGCTATGGGTGGCATGGAGCGCGAGCCCCTAACATTCAGAGGAGGGTTTAGGGCTCTCTGGCTGGCGCATCGCGCAAGGCCCCAACCCAGAAAATCCGACGAATTTTTCTTGCTCATTTTCTCACTCTAACTCCCCTAGAATCGAATGGTTTCTTCCCCAATCACTTGGATTCGATTACTTAACATAAGTACACTCTAATATATTCAAAACAACACTCAAATTACTAAATTTCATCTCATGAAATCATCAAAACCCCAACACAACAAGATTTAGAATGAACTTCAAGAACACCTATCAAGAACTCTAATCTTTCAACTTCAAGAATGAATTTTTGCTGAAAATAACATAATTAGCATGTGGGTGAACTAACCCAACACTATGGAAGCTTACATACCTCTTAGGGATTAAACCCATGGCGAAAATCTTCTACAACACGGAAGAATCTCGACGAACGCTTGATCCTCTCCTTCTTTCTCCTCTTTTCTCTTCTTTTCTCTTCTTGAACTCTCAACTAAAACCCTAGGCAAATTTTAGGATTATAAAACTAAACTTAATAGGATTAGACCCTTAAAACCTTACTAAAAATGAATTAAATCTGATTTGGTAAGGAAAAGACCAAAATACCCCTTTAAAATTTGGTTTTAACTTTCCTTATCTAGAGAGCCCAACTTCGAATGCACATATCTTCCTCATACGAACTCGAAACTGACAAAACTCGGTGGCGTTGGAAATAAAATCCAAAGATATTCCCGACGGTATCTGGTAGCACACCTAGATCATTTTGAGCTAGAAGGTATGGTCGTTTAAAGTCAACCCAAAACTCATACTTAGCTTAACTTGCAAAATTTCAGATTTTGCTATTTCCAATCTAGTTATCTTTTGAATCTCAAGGTTCTTAATCTAGTGACCTGACCTTAATACTTAAGAAATTTTAAATTCCCTAGTAAAATCCTACTCACAATGAAGGACGGTTCAAGTCTTAGTTCAAAAACAATTCTGGGGTGTTATAGATATATGAAAATTATGGTATTTAGGTATAAGTTAATGTATCTACTAAGGGTTATTTATGACTCCCTAGCGCACAGAGCAAGAGTAAGCTACTTCACTCGAGAAGAAGAAATTGTTGAGTGAGCGATCTATTAAACTTTCAGGGTGGTGTATATCAGCAGTTACATTGGGTTCTACTTTACATGGTATCAGAAGACAAAAAAAAACAAGCTAGGTATGCCAGGAACTTCAGCCGCTGCCATTATGTCTACTACTTTAGAGACAATGCTATCATCCCTATCGTTGAACCCTACGCATCAACTCTCAATCGAACTGACTTCCACGAACTTCTACTTTGGCGAACTCAATTACTGCCTATGATTCGTGGTTATGGATTAGAGCATCAAATTGATAGCTCTCAACCAATTGGAGAAAGATTTCTTGGTGAAAATCAATTGAATCCTTTGTATCAGAATTGGATACGTCAAGATCAAATATTTTTGATTTGGATTGTGGCCTCTGTCTCAGAGAGTGTGTTACCACAAATAGTACGTGTTGAGACGGCTCGTGTAGCCTGGGAAAAACTGATTTCGGCGTATGCTACGACATTGAAGTAAAAAATTCGTGAACTGAAAAATCAGTTATACACTCTTCGTCGTGGTTCTGATTCGATTGAGATGTATATTCATACAACTAAGAGTATAGGTGATCAACTTGCTGCTTTACAACATCCCATTAATGAGGAAGATCTTGTTGAGTATGTTAAAGGTGGCTTAGGTGTGTCTTATCACCCTTTTACAAGGTCTATTAACGTGACACAGATTGATGTATCTGTTGATACACTATATGGTCTTTTTTGATGGAAGAGAGACAAATGAAGAATGAAGAATCTACAATAATTGCGCCAACTTCTCACTATGGAATGGTGCAACCTCAGTGAGGGCGGGGTCGGGACTGTGGCAATGGCAATGGAAAGCGAGGACATGGCAGGGGTGGCTACTTTTCTTCTCCATCACCACCTGGTCGTGGGTTCTCTACTTCAATGCAAACTGCTGCCACAAATAACCAATTCTATAATCAAGTCGCACAAGCAGCACCACTGGATAGTTCTACCATCAGTTGTTATAATTGTGGAGGACTGGGACATGTGACTCATGTTTTCCATTCACCGAGGACCAGGAATGCTAATCGTGGTGTTAATAAACCATCTTCTAATCTTGCTAGCACCTCTTCACAACCATCCCAATCTTGGCTTATGGACAGTGGCCCCACACACCATCTTACCGCTAATCTTGACAACCTCGCTATTCACTCTGAAGATCAAGGTCCCGAGGAAGTTGTTCTAGGTAATGTTTCTAAATTACCTATATCTCACATTGGTTCTTTTTCTATGTTCCTGGGGCTTCTTTCAGTTTAAACAATATTTTGTGTGTCCCTACCGCTAAGCAAAATTTAATTTCTATTAGTTCTTTTGTTAAGGCTAATAATGTTTCTTGTGAATTTTTTCCTGACAATTTTCTTGTGAAGGATTTGGCAACGAAGGCTCTGTTGTTCAAATGCCCGAATGAAGATAGTCATTATACCCTTCCAGCATCTCCATTGCAGTGTCCTATCCAGTAATACTCTGCAACATTGGGAGACTGGCATGCTTGGTTTGGACATGCTTCTCCTTCCACAGTTCGTCATTTAGTGTCTAGTAATAATTTAGGTTTTGATAGCTCTATTAGTTCACGTAGTTCATTTTGTCGGGCTTGTGTAAAGAGCAAAATTCATAATTTACCTTTTTATGTATCAGAATATTCAGCTCGTGGTCCTTTAGATTTGATTAGCTAGGATGTTTGGGGTCAAGCCACGAAAATCTCAAATGATGGTTTTCGTTATTATGTTAACTTTTTATCACTTTAGCAAATATTCTTGGATATATTTTACTAAGAACAAATCTGATGTGCTTGATATTTCTCATCAATTTCGTTTATTGGTTGAGAAATTTTTCGGTTGTTCCATTAAACAGTTTCAGTCAGATTGGGGAGGGGAGTTTCAAGCCTTGACTTCCTATTTGCGTACACATGGAATAACACAATGTGTTTCTTATCGATATACCCCTGAATAGAATGGGTGTGCTGAAAGGAAACATAGACATGCAACTAAAACTGGTTGTACACTTCTTTTTCACTCCCATGTCCCTTCTAAATTTTGGACAAACAAATTTGAAACGGTTGTCTTTGTTATCAATCATCTGCTCACTCCTCGGTTAAATCATCAAACTCCATGTGAATTTTTGTTTGGTGATGATAACGTTCAAATATACTTCTTCAAAAGAAATATAAACGATCGTATGCAATATATTTACCCAACTATGAGTCGGGATCGATCCCACAGAGAATATGGAAGAATATTATCAATAGCAAATATTTAACT
>JAJOOO010012665.1:0-15599 GCA_029582685.1 Solanum piurae | reverse complement strand
CATTTCAATTCACAAAACTAGAACACTTTCCTACAAAAATTAAAATTCAATTTAACTCACAATTAATTCAAATTTAATAGGGTAAGGCATAGTTAATTCAAATTAACATGATTCATATCACACAATTTTTAACCAATAATGTCTTACAATGCTCATTAGAAATTTAGAATATCAAAGTAAAATCAAAACTCTTGTCTAATATGAAATCAATCATCACTGATTAAAACTTAAAAGAACTCACGAAATAGAAATAAAAAAAATCTTACAAAAATAGAATTGCAAACTTACAATCTATAAAAAGTTGTGGATGAATGGAGAAAAGTGAAAAACAATATCACCCAAATGAGGCTTAGCCGCTGGACGGAATGCTAAGACGGGCAAGGGGCGGCAACGACAAGAAGTGATTTGGGTTTGGAATGGGGTAATTAAAATTTTGGAGAAGTTGAAATTTGGAGGAAGAAGGGTTTGGAAATAGTTGAAGAGAAAGAGTACACTTTTAAGTCAAAGGAGTAATGTAATTAATTTAATTTAAGTCAATAACAATTATAAAAAAAATAAAAAAAATGTGTCAGCTGGGCTTGGAGCCTTTTTTTACTTAAAAAACGTCTCCAACAATTTTTCAAAAAAAATAGGTTCAAATGAGATTTGAACCCGTGACCTCAACCTTCTAAAGTTGCCCTCCTACCATGGCACCACAAGCCAATTATGTTCTGTGGGTGGCACGTTTTATATTTATATATATACCTATGTATATATAGAGTTTCCGTCAAAGTTCGGGGGTGGCGTGGCACCCCCACTGCCCTTCATAGATCCGCCCCTGAACAGAAACTACGAGGGAGAACAATGCACCGTAGAGTTATGGGGGAAGGGAAAATAAGGTAGGGAATCGAATCCTCACCAACAAGGTGAAAGTTCAGGTATAACAATAGACAACTATTAGTAGTACTTGTTCTGGGCAGCTATATTAGAAACTAAGTGGGCAGTTAGGAGCATTTGTTGCAAAATTTGAACATCTCCTGGTCTGTTGTGATTGCTTCTCCACTCTCCAGTTGCCTGTACACTTGTCGAAGCTATTTGTCTTGTATGCATCCTTCCCACTTGGTCGCCCAACAAAACATCTAGTAATTGAGAAGGAGGATTCCGAAAAGTTGTATTTTCACTACCCAAATTTGTTTCCGAAGCCATACATGCTAATCTATTTGCTAACATGTTTCGCTCCCTGTAGATATAATGCAGTGGTGGATCACCGAAAAGGCGGATGAGGTACCTGCAATCATTAAGAACAGGCGAATGAAGAACATTAGGAACATGTATAAATGTAATTACCTCCTAAGCATCAATATTAATCTGCATAGTTAAACCCATGCTGCAGGGCTAGCTGTAGACCCCAAAGCAAAGCATGTATCTCAGTAGTGATAGCAGTTGTGTGATTTGCTATAGCATGTATCTCAGTAGTGATATATATATATATATATGACTTCAAGAAGAGATAAGATATCTTCAGGTAATTCAAAGGAAAGAGAGGTCAAGTCCCAAGAGTTGTGCAGTCTATAATGAGCAATATTATGGGTATGGTCAAACTTGTGCAAAGAACCCTCAATAGTATACACTTCATTAACCCATATAACTCGATTCCTTGACTTAATGTTGTGCAGATATTCAACCATCAATTTGTATCCTTACGTTAACAATATAAGTATTCAAATTTAAGCCTTTAATATTTTAAGGTTAAGAAATACAATTCATCTCATAGGATTTTGCCTTGTCTTCTCCCTACAAGGTAATGCAACACCTTTAAGTTATGTTTTCCCCCCTTCTCTAGCGAAAAACAGTTCGTAAATATTAGCATGTAAGGAGCCTACCAGATACATCATAACTAATACGTTATTCCAGAATTTTTTTGCAGATTTCTAGTTATATACGCATAGCTAGAATATGGTAAATACAAATTATAGCAAAGAGAAAAGATAAGGAGAACCAAAATTACATGCATGATGTTCTTAGCACATCTGCAGATTCAGGATTTAAATTTGATCAGTTCAGCCTTTATAGTTGTTACACTGAACCCATTTTATTTTTGTAATTATGTATTCAGAATTTAATATTTGTTGATATCTTACTGGGATTTTCACACACAACAGACATCTACTTTCTGTATAGAAACTATGGTGTCCAGTTGAATCCATTAAATATAGATCGTATCTGTTTCTGCTCAAATCTACATTAGAAACTATCTCAAATCTACATTAGGAACTATCTTATCACCAAGCATACCTGCTGCTATAGTCATAAAACTCTTCTAATTCCTCCTCTTCATCATCACCACCGTCACCATAATGCACTTTGCAATGAATTTTTCCTTTCATATGCTTCTGAACTGCTTCTAAACTACTGAAAGGATGACATCCATCGTTGCAAGACAGGCACATATAATACTTTTTAACCTGAGGACATAAAGAGAGATTTTTACTTTGTTATTAACATCAGTTTTCTGATTAAATAATACACATAAATATCTTAAGTAAACTTGAAGAGTAGAGAAGAAAAAGAAACAAATAATATTACCTTGAGACCAAGATAAGCGAGGAAGCCTTTAGAGTCCTCCAAAAACTCGACATCAGGTATGAAGAACCCATGCTTCTTGTGCATGTGGACCAAAAATGTTACCGCACCCATGTCGAATCCTTCAAGAATGAATAACTTTTGGAAGATCCAATATACACCCGGTGGTATTTTTGAAGGATCCGAGACGCATAGTCTCAAAATGTGTGTGGTTCTCAGCGGACAAATTGCCCAGCGGTGCACATTAATACTGTTCTTCACATTCTCTCTAGCTAATTCTTTGTCCTTCCCCAGCATAGCAGAACCTCTTTCTTAATCGGCACGGTGGAGTCCACTATACTCCATGTTAAGAAATATGCAGCATATCATGATCTGTTGCGATGCAGAAAAAGAGTTGTTGATGATGATTGATGACAGTTTTTGTACCATTTTAAGCCATGAGAACTCCAAGTTGCCGCCTCAGTTGACTCTCTCAGAAAAATACTCGACGATATATAACTCACCAATCTTCTTTGTAGATGTTGGAAGTACAAGGAAAATAATCATGATATTCTCCATCAATAATTTGAAACCATGCAAGTAGTCTCAACTTGAAGAAAGTATGGGCAAAGAAAATTAACGTTTTGATTTAGCTTGTCCATTGATCAACCTGTTATAAGTAGCAATATCAGGTATAAACCCTAAATCCAACATCTCTTCCACCAAAGTTTCCGATTCCTTCTTTTTACCCTCCCTCTTAAAACCTGATACCAAGATATTATATGTCACAGTATCAGGATCCAAGCCCTTGTTTAAACCCAATAACCTCATCTTATTTGCTTCCTTCGCTCTTCCTGCATCACACATGTCACTAAGAAGACAATTAAACGTTACACTATCCGGAAGCATACATTCCTGCAGCATTTTCTCCATAATTTCGTATGCTTCGTCAATCTTTCTTGTTCTCCTTAAACCTTCAATTAAGGTCGTACAAGCAATCAAGCTTGGAGAATTCCTATTCCTCCATAACTCATGCACCAATTCCATTGCTCTGGCCACATCCCCTTCCCCACAAAGCCTCTCAACTAACCCAAAATAATCAAATGTTCTTGGCAGCACCCCTTTCCTTGAAAAGTCAACCACAACATCACACGCTTTCAACACCATTCCTTTCCTGCAAAGCCCATCAACCAAAATCTCACAAGTCACTGCTGAAATCTCCCATCCCATCTCAGTCATCTCGTAGGCCATCCCAATCCCCTCCTCAATCTTACCATCCAAAAGAAACCATTTAATTAAAGTATTAAAGCTAACTACATTTGGAGCACATCCATGAGTTTTCATCTCCTTAAACATTTGTAAAGCCAAGCCCAATTGCGACTTCTTACAGTACCCAGAAATCAAAGTATTGAATGTAATTACATCAGGCTTTACTCGATCTCCAATCATCCTATGGTAAAACTCCAGAGCCTTATCAAAATGGTTAAACTTCACAAATCCATGAATTATCATATTGCAAACAGCAACATCAGGCTTCCCATCAATCAATCTTCTCATTGTGTCAAAAGCTAACAAAGCATCATCAAATCTACCAGCTTTGCAATAAGCATTAATGGCAAAACGAAAAATAGGTTCAGTTTTGGGGCAAGAGAAAATACCATCAGCACACGGGCAGGGGTTAGAAGAAATAAATTGGAGGAGAGTAGTAAGAAATTGGAGGCGGTGTGTGGTGGCAAGAGTGCGGACCATCCACTCAAAAGTGGTGTGATCATGGCGGAACGAATCGACAGAAGCAGCATAGTTGAAGAGGTAGAAGTCAAGGTTAGTGAGGATAGGGTGGTAATGGACACGGTTCTTGAGAAAAGAGAGGAAATCTTTGGCAGTGAAAGAGGATTTGAGGTGGGTTTCCATGAGTTGGTTCAGTTGGTTTTGGGCAACAGGTGTGAGGTTGTTAGTGGTACACATTGAAGAATCTATCGTTCTTACAGCAAGAGGTAGCAGTGAAGTCCGATCAGAAGCTGTTGGTTTTGGAATGGATTTGAGAAATTTCTGAAATCCCATTTTCTCTTTGTTCCCTTTGCTGAATTTATCCTCTCCCACTTCTCACATAGCTATATTTTCATGAAAACCCTGTAACGTGAAATCATGTCATTCTAAAATCAAACTAACAATTAGTTACTTTGATCAAGAGATAGCATCACACACATTATAGTATGAGTAAAAAAAAATCATGTTTTGACAATACCACTGGATACCAAAGGTGTGTTAAATGTTTTCCAACTCTCACTTGTTCCGTTGGTCAAATATTTTGGAAAACATCATCTCTCAGAAAACAAGCTCCTTAACAATGACTTCCCTAACGAAAGTAGGAAAAACAAGTTTCACTAGTGACATTCCACATAGATTGTGTCATCCCCACCCTCCAACATACTTCATTTTCACCCACCTACCCCATAGCCCTCATCCCCACCCATATAGGAAGCCTAAAGTAAAGGCTGTTGTCACTTGCCAATAAACAAATCAGACCTCATACTAGTGACATAATGAGCTACGAGGAATAAAATTCTGATGTGGATGCATAAAAAAGGAGCCTTTCTGCAGCAACTTTCACAGGGACATTTTATCAAACAGTTGTGCTACAATAAGGATCTCAACTACTTAGATAGCAGAAAACTTCCTTACCTCGGAGAAGAAGCAATTGGGGTTGCAGCCAAAATCCTGCCGGAAAACAACCAAATCAATGCCTTGCTCGCAAGACTGATCGGATTTTCAAGATTCGCTTTTGATTTGCTTTTGGAGTTCTGATAGTCACTTAACAATTAACAAATTCCCAACTTATAATAAAATTTAGATCCAAAAAAATAATTATTTTTTTTATATTTAATAATATATTAAATTTTAAAATACTTATTTTATTCTCTAATTTATGGTTCACAAATATTTATGCCCTAATTTTGTTAACAAAATCTAATTTGTGCACCAGCAAAAAAATTCTGGATTTCTATTTTACGTGGCAACTTCTCATTGGTTATTCACATATCCAACTGGTCCCACTTCCACGTGTCTGGCTCAGAACAACCATCTAAACAAAAACAAGTTCTCCATCGTTCTTCTTCGAAATGCCAAAATCACCATGACCACTTACGTCATCGCCGGCAGCGGCACTACTGCCACCGCTCTCATTGGAAAACCTCGCCGGAGATCTTCTCAAGCCTCTCAATCAAGTTTGCATCCACCACTTAACTTCCCTCAAAACTGCTCTAACCGTCGCCGGACGTCGAGAACATTTTTCCCAATCTATGCTTCTGTATCTGCATCTCCGTCGCCGGTTACTAAACCGGATGACCTCGTTAGTGCTATTCTTTCTAAGGTACATCTACTGGACTTTTATTTGCTGATGATTTTCTTTAGAAGAAAAAGGGGAAATTGATGATTACATTAGTAAATTAGAGTTCCTTTTAGGTAGAATAGTAAGCTTAGTTGCTTTTTGCAGTCTATAACTAGTGAATAACCTTAATTTGGTGATTCAAACAGCTTGTATGTTTAATCTACTCACTGAGTTCAAACTATCATCAACATGATAAACTAATACTTTTGTAACTATTTCTGTACATTGCGTGTGATAAAGTGCCTTGAGAACTATAAGGTCTTGGATGGTCTCAGGTTCAAAACTCATCGGAGTCGAAACTTAGTTTCTTCCTATTTGTCCAAACCTTGGTTGAACAGAGTTACCCAATACCTATGCTAGTGGGAGGTAGCGAGTATGGTGGAATTTGTCAAAGTGTGCGCAAATTGGCCTAGACACCACATTTATATATAAAAAAAAGTTCTTTTTTTAACCTCTCCATAGGAGCTCCCGCCTTTTTGCTCCCTGACTTGAACCCACAAACTTATGGTTGGAGGCGGATGGTGCTTACCAACTCCTTTTATCTGGTTCGTTGTGTTATGCAACCAAAAACCTGAAGTTCAACATCTTAACTACTATTGCTTATTGTCTGTTCCGAACTGTTGCTTAATGAAGCATCTCCGAAATTTTCGTTTAGTAACTTTCTATTTACCTTTCCTCTCGTGGTCGTTAACCACTTACACAAAGCCTCTTCAAATTAAAGTAGCAAAGTATGCCAAAATTCAGCACAACCCTGGCCTATCATGGCAATTTGCTGCACACTTAGGTGAAAAAACAGATACCTCTGTACTTCAGAAAGAACCCAAAAAGAAAAAAGAAGCACAATAAAATCTCTCTCTGTGCATTCTCTAGGCTCATCCACTTTAACACCGGTGGTAGAGTTGTGGGCCTCAAATAGTTTGAGAAAAAATAGGCCAGTGCCTCCTTGTAGATTTTAAATGCTTACCAAAAGATAAGGGGAAATCTTGATTAAGAGTCTAACTGAATTGTGCTGCTTCATAAAGTAGTGAAACTAACATCTCGAGGTTAAAGAAGCACAGTAGATCTTACCTACCCAACCACATGGTACATGCCTTATATTGTAGCAGTTAGCCAATCTGGTTGTATTTTAGTTGCATGTGTTACTTACATTATAGTTGCATTCTGAGTACTTTTGTTTAGGAAGTTTTAATAACATCAGCTGAGCATCATCACTTAACCAGGTTATGCAAACAGATCGAGGGGTTTTGCTGACAAGGGATGAGCACGAAAGTGTAGCTGAAGTGGTTCAAGAATTGCAACGTTTTTGCGTGGATGAACCTGTGAAATGCCCTCTTATATTCGGAGGTAAACATGTTAAGAGAAAGAGTTCTATTAAATTTTCTATGTTAATGTCTCCTAGTTTGACACAATAATTATCAGAAACTATTTTCTATGTCAACGTAGTATATCTGGCCTAGTTACGTATCTTATTTTCTCCTACATTGTGCCTATTTCTAGTAAGGCATTGAGTGCACCATTCTTCTGAAGAATTTCCTACCAATGCTTTCTTTTCTTGTTTTGAATAATGTGTGCATGCAAATTAGCATACTCCCCATACATTTTAGATTTTCCACTTTATAAGTCTGCAGAATATGATCTCTGGAGAGATACTGTGTAAGAATGTATGAATTTGTATACCATAGAATAAAATGCACCAAAATAGGGAATAACCTTTGTAGTTATATGGGAGCTGGCTTGAAAACATAAACAAGCTAGAACCTGTTAAGGAAGTTGGATGCTCACGTTGACTATTTGCACTTAGCATGCATCAAATGTTTTGGATGATAGGTAAAATAACTTCTTTAAAAAATTAACACCCGTTGTGTGACTATCATGTAGTTATTAGTAATATGAGTCCGTGTGTGTGTATGTGAGTGTGTGCGTTTGATTAAACTGTAAGATGTGCTGCTGAGGAAAGATGTTAGTTATTTCTCTGGTTATCTGAAGAGCAATAGTTAGTGAAGTTTAATTCTAGCAGTTTATTTAGTGCATAAAGGCAATAGTTATGTTAACCATGTCTTATAGCAAATCAAAAGCTCCTAAACTGCAATTAATAATAAATTCCTTGCAGAATGGGATGTAGTGTACTGTTCAAATCCCACTTCACCTGGGGGTGACTATCGAAGTGCATTTGGTCGCCTTTTCTTCAAAACAAATGAAATGATTCAGGTTGTTGAAGCCCCTGACATTGTATGGAACAGAGTGTCCTTTTCGCTTTTTGGTTTCCTTGATGGTGAGGTTTCCTTAAAAGGTACAAAAACAAACGCAAACATGTCCTATTTCCACATTTATCTCTTCTTACACATTCTTTATCTTTTATAGAGGAGTAGAATTGTCTTTATGTGTTTATATGGTAAACTTGATTTGCTGCATCAAATGTCAAACATAACAAGGGGAACACTTCCTTAGCATGTCACTGCTTGCAATTAGCTTACTGTACAAGAATAATATACAGACATCTGACTGTAATTCGGGTCGTTTTGTCTATACACATTTACAGTTTCTGGTTTCTAAGTTACCCATATTTAGTTCTCAATCTGTTAAATCCTAAACCCTTATAAGGATGTTTTTATATGAAAGCTTTGAGATTAGTGAAGTACACACCAACTAAGCCTTAGTGCCTACTAGTTTGGTATCTCCTATGTGAACTTTTGCTTCTGTTATGTCCTATTCGTTTACACTTCGTCTCATGAATGAAGGTGTATGACACCTTCTGCGCTAGGCAGCCAAGCACTGATGAATAAACACTCCGTCTCATGAACTCGTACATTATTTCTTTGATTTAGTATCATTGTCTTGATGTACGAGCAAGCATTTAATATGTACTTTCATGCCCAAGATGAAACTTGATACCTCAATTCAAGGTCTAGACTAGTTCATGATGTGGTGCCCAGTTCTTTTACCATTCTAGTCTGGGATTAATCTAACCACCAGCTTTATGATGCAGGAAAGTTGAATGTTTTAGATGAAAAATGGATCCAAGTTGTGTTCGAACCGCCTGAACTCAAGGTAGGAGGGTTAGATTTTCAGTATGGTGGTGAGAGTGAAGTTAAACTAGAAATCACATACATTGATGAGAAGATCAGATTGGGAAAAGGCTCAAGAGGTTCCTTGTTTGTGTTTCAAAGACGCAAACCTTGAAATGCTAGTCTTTCGAGTTTATTCTTATAGTATACAACCAATTCTATGTACAAACATATCGTAGAAAGTGAAACAAATTGGAACATTGTTCAAAGAGAACTCATCGCGTTATTCTGGGTGTGTAATGTAAAACTATCACTAACTTCCAGCCTTTGGAATCAAATTTACCAAACTCAGAAGGAAAGTGAACTGATCTTCTGTATCTTTGTGAGAATTGATGGTAGAAGATATACTTTGCAACTTGTAGAACTTTTCATACAGTTTTTGAGGCATTGAGTCCAAGAAACAAGCAGCAGTTTTCAGCTACAGTACAAATCGATTTGAATTCAAGACTCAAACAATCCATTGAATGCACAAAATGACAGGAAAAAGATGGAGTTCCCAAAGACTGGTTCATCTTAACCAGGACCAACTTTAGGAATGTCATAATGGTCAGTAAGATTAGCTAGGTATCAATTGAATTCTATCGCGGTGGGATTTCTTGGCTTCTTTTGCCAGTCGTTTGATGTTTAGTTTCTCCCACTGCTCGAGGTATTTTCTCTCTGCTAGTGTTAGATGATCATCGTTCTTGGTTACTTGTTCTTTCCTCCCTCTATCAAGATAACAATCGTCTATATCATCCCCAAGTTGGTTTGTTGTCAATGTGTTGTTTCCACCTGCCATCCACAAACAAGGTTATGTTCAACACACGAAAGTTAGAGCCAAGTCGAATGGACATAATATCCAAGCATGGATTAGTTACATACTATATTTTCTAAACTAAGTTCACAAATGCATAATACATAGATGACACCTTAACTTGGCCTCAACTGACAACTAAACACCCCCACATTGAAAATGCACGTTTAGACACTTTGTTTAAGTTTTGCTAAAAGCCACTAGACTTTAAATAACAAGGTTATGAAACTCATATTGACACTAAAAAATGAGATTGACAACGGAGACACAAAAGATAAAGCAAACATTAGTGAACAAGGTATTTAACTTTTACAAGGATGAGCACAGACAACACGATGAAATACAACAACATTGATCCACTGCAGTAAAACTCTACCAGATGTTCTTTTCACATAAGTTATAATCACACAGAATTGACTAGTTTCAGTATAGGTCGTTAAGAGTTTTCTTCTAAAGATCAGCATAGGCTGTTATAACGCATGACATAATTTCGCTCATGAAGTAGGTTGAATACCATGCCAATATACATTTATACCGCGGCTAGAAATTAGAAGTGCAGTTGAATGTTAAACCAACTACTATCATAAAAAATGTTCATGCCTAGCATGCTCTTAGAATACCGTTTAGACAAACTTAAGATAACTAGAAACGAACAAAAAGCACCACCCGTAAGTAAGGTAAAATGAAACAATCAATTCAATTAGGCATGACAACAGAGAGAACAAGATATGATCTTCAATGAGCAAAAGAATGATGCTTCAAACTTTTTTTTTGTGTTGGTTATTACCTGTCACGAGATCATACTGATGCTTCTGTTTCTTTTTCTTTTTTATCCCGTTAGATTTCACATCTAGAGCTTTGCCCTTTAGTCTTAACTTCCCAGCAACAATGTTTTCGTAAGCCGACATCTCACCTGACAGAAGAAGTTAACCTCAGAACTTAAACTGGCAATGTGCAACTAGTTCTACACCCCTCCCGGGTTATCATGGAGGGTAAGCATGTTCGTTCAGAAATGCTTTATCTATAATACACATTTCCTCCCCCCTAATACTGATTTGAGATTGAAGATTCCTCCCCTCCCTTCTACCTCCAATCCCAGAGTGAAAGATACAATGATAAATAAAGACAGCGCCGCGTAATGATAAAAAGATGACCAAAGCAAAAGAAACAACAGGAAATGATAGAAATTTAAGACTAACAAAATACCAGATAATACTAATACTCCTGGTCAAGACACTACCCCACCCTCCAAAACAGAAACATAACATTATGTCATACTTCTTATCGAATCTAGCAAAAAATTTCAGGCTCACAACATTTCCGGTTTAAACCTTCGTACAATCGAAAGCAAGCACCTCAAGTAAAATTCTCATTACCAATAATAACAGTGAGCCGAGTCTTTCGAAAACAATTTTTCTATCTCCACAATGTAGTGGTAAGATCTGCGTACACTTTACCCTCCCTAGACCAGACTTAGTGGAATTTCACTGTGTATGTATGTTGTTGTTGTTGATAATAACAACAAATAGAAGAACAATCCATCTATCATATTCCAATGACCAGTTATAAACTTCAATTTTCGACAAAAAATGCTACTCCTAGAATTCAACTTTCAAATAATTTCTTTATAAAAATAACATAAAAGAAAAAATCTTTAAACTCCCACACCAAGCTTCAACAAAGATCTCCACTCAAAGAAATCCATGAACATTTAATCTTTTTCATTTACCTTACCTAAAATCATCCATGTTAAATCTTCATCATTTTCAAAGGGCAAGTTATATTCACCTTTTTTTTAAAAAAAAAGAAGCTTATCTTAGCCATCAATGAAATGAATTGAGAATCATGATGTGTCAGGTTCAAATCCCATGTATAAAAACACTAGTATCAACTGTATTAGCCTTGATTAACACACTCCACTTATGAAATTACACTAAAATATATTATTGTTATACTAATCTTCATGAATAGAGTTACCTGGCATTATTAGAGGTGGGAGGTATACTCAAGTTTATCAAGACACCACGATTATTAAAAAGAACTTATCTTTACAGCAATTTCATGTACAATGTCATAAATGCACAAACGAAACACTAAATAATTCAACAAACTACGATTAAGAGTTCATGTTTTTTTTTTTTCCATTTCCAATTTTGCAGTTTAAATTCTTGGAATAGGGGAACAATTTGGGGGTGGGGGTGGGGGGCTATTGAGCATACCTGATTGAGGGTGATGAAGAGAGATCACTACAATCATTCATTGCTATGGAGCAGAGCTCCATTTTAGAGGATCTTGTTTGGTTTCTCGAACATTCTGGGAGTCACTGGAAACCAAAAAGTAAAAAGAACAAGAAGAGGAAAGATTGTTCTAATGCCAAACAGGCTCAATTCTTTGACGTGTTACTAACATGTTGTATGTTGTGCAAGTGGTGAGATTATTTCATTTTAGATCAGAGATTTTGATTCGAGCTTTGAGACCGGAGAAAATTTTATTGTTGAGAGTGTCATCCCCCACCTCTCCAAATAGGTTGTGTAGTATGCAATTTCGATTTAATCAGATTTCAATGCGGATATCAGGGCATGGGAAACCAAATTTTAAAATATTGAAATGTTACTTTCGGGTGGTCTTAATCCATGTAATAGCTTAGCGATTATAAATTAATTAATTTATTATAACTTTTACTACTAACAAAGGTAAAAATGGCAAAAATTATTAATTTTCTTTGATTTTGCTAAAATTAACAATTAAATAGAAACTATTTTTATTATACTAAAATATAAAAGAGAACAAAGGAAGTATCTCATAAATTTTGAAGTTTAAAGTATTTCAGGTTTCCTAGTTTTACTAATTCAAGCAACAGACAATAGGCCTTCTAACAAGAAATAAAGTTTCAACATCAATTTCACTACATTAATCTGGTCAAAGTAATACATTAATAACTTATTAGAACCCTCCTACAATTCTCACAGTGAACTACTACATATTCCTCATAAGTCATAATATTCATCCTCTTCCAGTTAGTTTTCTTCTTCATGAGTCGGCGGCGACAGCAACTGCAGGAGCTTCTGGTAAGGAAAAGATTTTCACAGGTGAAGTTTGGGTTTTGAGTGGGATGTGTGAAGATCCAAGTAATTCCTTCTCCTTCTGTATCCCAGCACCTACGATTTCAAGAACTTTCCTAACTTCATTTGCAAGCTCTATTATGTAATCATCTTCGTGATCAATATCGTATAGAGCCTTCTCCATTTTGAATATGTATTCTCTGTTGTTTCCACAGGGACCATGAGCAGTCGCAATTTGCCTGCAAAATAGATATCAAAGGTAGTTGTATCTCAGCCAAAGAGACGGGAGATCTTCATTTTTACACATAAGAGATCATTTCCACGACAAAAGACTACTAATGGACAAAGGAACCAAGTCTTTACCAGGCCATCTCTTCCAACGGGGCAGGCCCTAGATAGTACTTATTATTCACTTTGTCAGGAGTGGATGTAAACCTGAAATGGGAAATTAGAACAATCAACTCAATGTGTATTTTGTCCACGTTAACGAACTATATGAAGTTCTTGCACTTAAGCGGGGTACGTTAGAGAAAGTATGTAGGCACGGCTAAAGAACTTACACTATTACTCCTGTTAAAGTTGGCTGAGCAGAGTCTTCATCCTGAAAGAGTAATTAAGAAAACATGAAGAAAGGAACTTGTTTTCTCTTTACCAGTCGATAACTTGTGTTGTTCCCATTCCATAAAGAGATGCAAAGACTCAAATAAGTTAATTGACTTACCGTGTAGAACTCTACTAAGGTCTTGCTGTCGTACTCACACTCTCTTCTTTCAAGATACTGTAAAGTAAAGATTAAAGATTCGACATTAGAGCCGAGACGTGCAAGTGCTATGAGAGGATGTCTAGACTAATTGAAGCCCAAGGCCCGGAGATGGGAATGGAACAACCATGAACATTATGAGAGATCATTAAAGAATAGTTCACATACCTCCATTGCCTTCTTTTCCTTTTCAGGCCCTCCTCGCACACAATAAACAGCACCCCACTGAAAGAAAATGCCATATAAGTAAACTGACACAAGAAATGGCAAGAACATTCGGCGAGAGATTGAAAACAACAACAAGAATTCAATATCAACAACATTAACCACAGTCATAGTCTAAAGCACTGAAAGTAGAGTGCAGCAATTATACTCGGAGCTATTGTTCTCACTTCTCACTACACAAGGATGCAACACAAAAGCGTCTTGCATTGCAATTGGCACGTCGAAGAGATTATGTTATACAATTTATGATAGGTATTAATTAGAACATTAAAGAGAGAAATAAAATGCAACATTTCTGCTCGAAGACATTTTCATGTAGAATATATTATACTCTGCAGGTAAAGAAAGTAACAAGCTAACATCCACTTACGCAAATAGCTCCTTCGCTTTCTTCCAATGTGCAAGTTCTTGCAGGGTGTTCTGGTGTACCTCTATGATCAATGCAAGCTGATGCATTCACATAAACACAATTAACATCAACTTAAAAATTCTACGAACAAATATCAAAACTTGAAGCAATGACAAGCCTCGGGGTAACAACAACGTACCAAGATCAAACACACGCTTGTAATCCTTGATGTAACCAATCATTTTCTCATCATATTCAAAACCTGGATTCCATACCAAGGAGCCATAGCCAAAAATCCAGAAGACCATGATTGTGAAAGCTTCTTTAAGCTGAGAACTGCATTATTAACCATAAAATGGATTATTCAAATGGAAATACACAAAAATATACTCTTTTTTCCCTCAAGAACAACTATAAAAGCAAAAAGTTGCTTTGGGAAACAATTTTCCCCCCAAATTTTGCTTTTGCCACTAGAGATAGAAACAACACTTCAGAGAGCAGGACAAAATACATTAACAAAATACAACTTTATTTGATTCTTTTCTATTTGTCACATTGTAATGCACCAAAAAGGTTAAAGGGACCTTGTTTATTACAAAAACTATAAGAAAATAGCTACTTTATTTCCTAAAACAAATACTATTAGTTATTATTTTCTATAAAAGTAACAGCCAAAGTATATATTATCCTAAACAAACTCTTCCAAAGCCAAACCCAAAAGCACAAATTGTATTCCCAAAAACAAAAAATGTTTTGTTGCCATAAACTATGCTGCTCGGATTCTTCAAAAATGTCATTGGGTGTGTAACAGATCCTCCAAAAGTAGTGCATTTTTTAAGGATCCGACACCAGTTGGAGAGTTCGAGCAATAGTATACGAGTAATACAACGCACTATACAAGCTCTAAAGCACAATGTACAAATAATTAAGCACAATGTACAAACATTACGAAAAGATAACATTTTTGCACATTTTATTTGTCAGAATAACATTAACCTTACTGTTCATCCACAAAAACCTAATCTAAAGTAAAATAAACCTCCAGAAACAAAATTACAAGCTAAAAATCGGGCAAGGAAACCAAGAAACTTCAAAAACGATAACAAATTGCTAATATATCAGCAAAATTAGGAAGAAAAAAACAAAAAAATCTTAGTAGCTCAATTAATTAACTACCGAACTTTCACCTCCACGGTGAGTTCGAGGTTTCGATTCCTCATCTTGTAATCCCCTCCCTATTTCCCCTTCCCCTTCACTTACTCCTACCCCAATTTTTTTGGTTTTCAATAAAATGGAGATAAAGCAAAGAGAGACTTACCAATATATGCTTCAAATGGATGAAAAGGCAATGTTTTTTTTTCTGAAAAAGGATGAATTTGAGGAAAAGAAGAGAAACCCTAGAGGAGAGAGAAGAAA
>JAJOOO010012664.1:0-21962 GCA_029582685.1 Solanum piurae | reverse complement strand
ATAGCCGCGTGATCCTACCAGTACACTGTGGTTGTGTACTGATTCTGCACTTGCTCTTATTTTTGTTGAGTATAGGGCATCTTCAAGCGGCTATTGGTAGCCTCGCTTAGAAGATCAGTGATCGTCGCTTCGAATTCAAGGGTGAGCCAATTCTTTCGGGCTACCATGGAATTCTCTTTCATCTATGTCTATCATTTCTGGACTTAGACATTTGTTTAGTTAGTTGATTAGTTCATTAGATTAGGGTTGTATCCCTTATTTTTTAGACTTGGTTCGTTGTAGATGTTTTGGTACATTAAATTTCAGGTTCTAGGCTTTACTTCGGCAATGTTAGTTTATTATTGTTAGACTTGTGTTCGAGTTTATTGGAACTCTAATTCTTTCCTTAGTATTTGACTTGTTTCGTATCCTTAAATGCTTTAGTTTTTTAGATTAGTTGCTTGTTTTGGGTTGTAGTAGTGGTTCTCCCACCAAAGGGTTAGTGTGGGTGCCAATCACGACGGTCTAGGTTGTGACAAAAAAAAGAACATTAAAAGGACGAAAGTCTTGTCCAATAAGATCATATACATACCAAACGAAAAATAATCAATACAATTTTAAGGAGACCACAAAATAGTGAGAAAAATTTACATTAAAGGGAGTATACTATGAGATATCCAATGATGATAACAAATCATTCGAACTAGAAAAGTTCCTATGTTTTGAAATAACATACATCAACAAATTGACTGACACTTCAATCAACTTTCAATCTTTAAAATACTCATAATATCCACTGATAAAATTTAGTAAAAATAGATAACAACAACGTAAAAACAAAAAAATATGGGCATGCAAAATTATTAACTCTCAGAGGATTTTCTAAAGAACACAATCTCATCCTTGTATGTAAAGGAATGACGTTGTTGATGAAGAAATTAGAGATCTGTAAGGGCTTTTTATATCGTACCTTCAACAGTTCCAGTAGAGAAAACTTGCTTGAATACTCAATTAACGCTTGTCATTTAATTTGTACTAACAAATACTTATAACAATAATTTTGCAGAAACATAAACAACAAAGTTCAAAGCTTGTACTAAAAAATAACAGTTAATAATATAAGAATAAATTAATGACTGTAAAAAATATACCAGGATATATAACAATAGAATGAAACAGAATGGAAAAACAAAACAATGGTGTCAATGAGTCATTTAAAAGGAGCAAAGTACACACATATTTAATTTTCCAGAAGAAGAAGAAGAAGTAGTTCAAAATTTACGTTGTTTTAAAATGAGAGGAAATTTCTCTATTTATAGACAACAAAGGGCCGTGTGAACAAATGCTTATTGTGTCATATCAGAGAGGTCACAACTCTTTGGAAAAGTTACAACCCTTCGGGGATAATCACAACCCTTCGGGAGGGTCAGAACCTTTCATAAAAGTCACAATTTTTCATAAAAGTCACAACTTTTCATAAAAGTCACAACTTTTCATGAAAGAGGAAGACTAGTTTTGGAAATAAATTAAATTAAAAGGGAATCCTGATTTGTGGTGGTGCCACGTAGGCGGGTCTAGGGTTTTATTTTTTATATATATATGGTAGTTAATATTTGTATTATTATATTTTATTTATGTCTCTTTTGTAATTTAAAGATATAAATAAAATATAATAATACAAATTTGAGCTAATTATTTTTAATAATTAAAATATAAGAACAATTAAATAGCTAGACTAAAAACGTAATTAAGAACATAATAAAATCACTAGTTTATTTATTAAAATTAAAATTAAAAGAAAATTATTAATTTTTTTTGTAAATTTTCTTTTCTTTTGAAAAATGAAAACAAAACTAATCCTAAACTGTGACTATTTTTTATTCTAACACCTCACAACTCTACGCTTAGAATTCAAATTGTTCATCGTAAGTATATAAGTTTGAACTTGGTGATATCCTACTTGATCATGTGTTTTAAGGTCCTTTACTAAGGTAAAAAGGGTATCACAAGTGATTTAGGGTCATAAGGGACCTTTGACACCAAGTCAAGTTCAAAATATTTTTATCAGCTAAGTTTTCGCATGGGCCCAATTAAGGATCAACTTCAAATGACCATATCTCTTAGAATATAAAGAGTTAGATGACACATAACCTATCAAATTAAAGATTTATAAGTCTTCATTCCAACACTTCCGAATTTGCATCAAACAAAATTCAAAGTAAATTATTATGAATGATTTACTAGAGATGCTTTAACCTGGTAGAAGCTCCACGATGACTCCACGATACACAGTGAATATGGACCTCACTGTCCGCAGAAATAATATTTCAACTTCCAGGTCTTATTATTTATTTTTAAGGGTATTTTTATCCTAAAAACCTCTAGGGAGTTATCTAAATGACCTTAAATGTGTATGAAATCAGATTTTTGATAATTAAACCCTCTTATTCACTCTAAAATTCCTACACTCAAGAACTTTAAGAAACACCAAGTCTAGGGTTCATCTTCCAAGATTTTTCTTTAAGATTCGCCACTAAGGTATTTAAGGATACTCATAGTGATGGACTAAGTTCTTCCTCACGCCCTACATCTAAATTTCACTCAATAAGAGTTAAATCTAGGAGTTTTACTCATGTTTTCATGAACTTTGAATTGACCTTTATTCTTTGTTATTGAATTCTGATTCTTATCATTGAGATTATAGAACTTCATGTATTTTGGTTCTTGAAATGTTATTCATGCTTATTTTATCACATGAACTCTATTTAGTTGAGAATTATTGAAAGCTTTTTCATAATTATTTTCATGCATTGACTTCTGAATTAAAGTAAATTCAAATATTTTAAGTGACGGAACACTTCTACAACTCATAGGTCTTCCTACGGTCCATAGACACCAACTGTAGAAACCAACTTTAACCCTCAAAATTTACTATGTCTGGAATTCACCTACGAGACCTATCTACAAATTGTGTAAGAAATGATGGATCATCCTGGTGAACCGTAAAAAAGGGTGCTGGGACTTGATTTGAAAATTTTATTTTCCCCTTCCTACGGTGCCATCTACGGTCCGTAGATGGGACCTGTAGAACCAGACTTAGCCCAAAAAGGTCCTTTCTCCCTTTTCCAAAATATGAAGTGTTACAATATACGATGGATCTGGCAACATGGGGTAGACGTTGTATCATCATGAGGCTCATATTGATGATTGTCACTAAAAGAAACTCCCCAAGAAAATTAAAGTACTATTTTAGAAATTTATATGCATTACCTTATTCAGATGTAAATCTTTACTTGTTATGTTACATTGCATGTTTTACTTTCAATCAAGTAATTTTCAATATTCTTTCGGTGGAGATACTATTTCATTTAGCTTTATTACATACCATACATTCCATGTACTGACGTCTTTTGACGCTGCATCATTTTATGATGTAGATACAAGTGCTCAGGATCATCAATAGATGTTTTGTTGAGATAACTACCTCACCCGTCTTTTCTAAAACCTCCTTGCTTTCGGGGGACTCCATTCATTATGCTTATTATTAGTAGTAGTAGTCAGTTAGTACTTTTGAGGTAGTTGTGGATCTTGTCCGGAAACCTACCTTCAATTTAGTAGAGGCTTTATGGACAAGATATAGAGTCAGTTCAGTACTTCCTTAGACAATTTGAACATTTCCATTATTTATATTCAATATATTCAAATAGAGCATGAAATTTAGGTAAGTGTTTTTATAATTATCATCATTAAAGTTCCCCATGTATGTGTTTAGTCTTTCGCTAAGTAGTTACCCAGACCAAGTGTTCGCTTGGGACCAACAATGGTTTTTGAGTACTGACCACACCTAGGGTATAGACTTAGGGCGTGATAAAATTGGTATCAGAGCCTAGATTTCAAGTGTCATATGATGTCTATGAAGTCGTGTCTTGTACAATTCTTCTTATCAACGTGAAGCACGCCACATGTATAATACGGAGGCTACTGGACATTAGAAAATACTACCTTTCTTTCATATTCTAGTTCGTGTGATAAATTTTAACTCTATCAATTTTTTTCTAACTTGTGCGTTCATGTATTTCAGATCATGCCTCCAAAGTGTACTGCCACTCGAAGGAATGCTATAAGCACTGAGGTTACCACTCAAACCAATGCAAGAAATCTTTCTCCACCGACTCTGATGCTAACTTGGAACGTAGCTCGCTCGACAGATAACGGTGAAAGTATTGGGACTCTACCTATGCCTGGTAACACAATTAGAGTTCCACAAACATCTATTCCTCAGTGTCCCCACACTACTACTTCAGAGGAAGAGTTTAAGGGAGCTATTAAAATGCTTACTCACTTGGTGGGTACTTAGCAAGGCCATTAGGGAACTAGATTCACTAACTCCAGTTCCCAAGAGTCATTAACCGCGACAAGGGTCAGTGATTTTCTTAGGATGAACCCACTAGTTTTCATGGGGTCCAAGGTAGATGAGGATCCTTAGAACTTCATTGATTAGATATGGAAACTTCTAAAAGTGATGCATGCCACCAAAACTGAGGGAGTTAAACTTTCTGTTTACCAACTCAAGGATGTAACACACATCTTGTATGAGAAATGGGAAGTGAGTCATAGTGAAGATGCAGATGCAATCATATGGGATGAGTTTGAGGATGCCTTTCTAAATCATTTCTTTCCCCAAGACGTGAGATAGGCTAAGACAGAAGAATTTATGAATCTGAAGCAAGGGGAAATGAAGGTGAAGGAGTTTGATCTCAAGTTTGTGTATTTGTCTCGCTATTCTCTAGAGATGGTTCCGAACATGAGATCTAAGCTGAGAAAGTTTTTCTCTGGGTTAAGCAATTATGTGAAGGAGTGCAAGGCTTCCTTGTTGATCAATGACATAGAAATCTCCAGGCTTATGGTGCATGTCTAACAGGTTGAGGAAAACAAGCAGAGGGATAGGGAAGAGTACCAAAAAAAGAAGGAGAAGTCACGAGGTCATGAGTCTAATCAGCAGAGGAGTGAAAAATGGCAATAAGTCCTTCTTTCAGAAAGGGTCATCTGGACCTGCCTCATTGTTAGCTAGTGCACCTGCACCAAGGAACATGAATGATCAGAGGTTCTGGAGTAGTTAGAACTTCAAAGCTCAGGTTTCTAAGTCTCAAGGTAATGTGGCACAAAGATTTACTAAGAACCCATCTTGTGGTAAGTGTAATAGGCCCCCATATAGGAAAGTTTCATGGTAGAACAAGTGGTTGATATAAGTGTGGGTAAATGGTTCACTTTATTAGAGAATGTATGATGCGGAAGCAAGATAATGGGGGCCATAAAGCCTTTTTTTCCCCAGGCGGCTCTATCAGGCAGGGTTGCCCAAAGAGGTACTACATTTAAAAGGCAGAGGTTCAATCCATCTATATTCTATGCTTAAAGTTTTTTTTATTGATGTTTATGTCTTACTTGATCAAGGTGGTAGTTTTTCTTTTTGAACTCCATATGTAGCCATGCGTTTGGAACTTGTCACGAACGACTTCTAGAGCCTATCTATGTTTGTAATCCTGTCAGTGAGTCTATTCTAGTAAAGAGAGTTTATATAAATTGCACCATCTATCTCCATCATAAAGAAACCACAGATGACTTAGTTGAATTAGATATGGTAGATTTTGACATTATTCTATGTATGGATTGGTTATATGCCTACTATGCCTCAATCGATTGTAGAACTCGAGTACTCAAGTTTCAGTTTCATGATAAGCCAGTCTTAGTGTGGAAAGGTAGTCCAACAGGGCCTAAGGGGCGTTTCATTTCATACCCTAAGGCTAGAAAGTTATTCTCCAAGGGGTGCATCTATCACATAGTCAGATTTAAAGACTCTAGTGTTGACACACCACCCATACAGTGAGTTCCAGTTGTGAATGAGTTCTCAGAAGTATTTCCCGGTGATCTTCCTAGTCCCTCCCAATAGGGAGATAGACTTTGGAATTGACATCCTCCCCAATACTCAACCCATCTATATTTCTTCGTATAGAATGGCTCCAACCGCGTTGAAAGAGTTAAAAAGTAGTTAAAAGATATCTTTGATAAGGGCTTCATCTGACCATGTATCTCACCTTGGGTGCTCCAGTTCTTTTCGTGCGAAAGAAAGATGGTTCCCTTAGGATGTGTATTGATTATCGCTAGTTGAATAAGATCACCACAAAGAAGAAATACCCTCTCCCTAGAATCGATCAACAAACTTTAGGGTGCCACTTGTTTCTTTATGATTGACCTCAAATCCGACTATCATCAATTAAAAGTGAGAGACAGTCACATCCCGAAGACAACCTTCAGGACCCGTTATGGTCATTATGAGTTTCTTGTCATGTCATTAAGTTTGACTAACGCTCCTACATGATTCATAAATCTCTTTAGTAGAGTATTAAGCAGTATCTGGATATGTTTGTTATCCTATTCATCGATAACATTTTGATCTACTATAGAAATAAGGAGTATAATGTTAGCCATCTCCTAATAGACCTCGAGACTCTCAAGGACCATGAGTTATTTGCCAAATTTTTGAAGTTGTGAGTTCTTGCTAGAATCTGTGGCATTCTTAGGCCATATTGTGTCTGATGAAGGTATCCGAGTTGATTCATATAAAATAGAGGCAGTGAAGAATTAGCCCAGACCCATATCCCTAACTAACATAAGGAGTTACTTGGGTTTGACTGCTACTATAGAAGTTTTGTAGAACAGTTTTCATCCATTTCATCCCCATTGACTAAGTTGACCTAGAAGAAAGCTAAGTTTCAATAGTCTAGGGCTTGTTAGAAAAGATATCAGGAATTAAAAACTCTATTGACAATTGCTCTAGTTTTTAACCTACCAGAGGGCACATAAGGTTTTGTTGTATATTGCGATGCGTCCATAGTTGGACTTGGTTGTGTGGTGATGCAGAATGGTAAGGTTATAGCCTAAGCCTCTAGACAACTTAAAATTCACAAGAGGAATTATCCAACTCATGATCTCGAGATGGCGGTACTGGTATTTGCTCTAAAGATATGACGTCATTATCACTATGGCGTGCATATGGATGTATTTACCGACCACACAAGTCTTCAATATGGAGGTGAACCTTAGACAGAGAAGATGACTCGACCTGCTTAATGACTATGATAAGAGTATTCCTTATCACCCAAGTAAGGCTAATGTTGTTGTTGATGCTCTTAGCATGTTATTCATAAGAGTACCGCTCATGTTGAGGAAAGAAAGAAAGAGTTGGCTAAGGAAGTGCATAAACTTGCACGGTTGGGAATTTGCCTAGTAGACTCAGATGAAAGTGGTGTTCTTGCGCTAAATGGGGCTGGATTGTACCTAGTGGTGGAAGTAAAGGAAAAATAAGACAAGGTGTCACGACCAAAATATGGACGTGATGGCACTTGTCTATTCTGACCAAGACAAATCAACATCAACCCAACGAAAAATGAAAGAATTGCAAAAAAAATATAAAGCAAGAGCAAAATAAAGCGGAAAAACATATTCTTCTATTAAAACCCCCAAAATCTGATTGTCAGGTGTACAAGCCACTAAATATATAAAGTGCGGAATTAAGAAATAAGTACAAGTCTCAATCTTTGTTTCTCAAATAGACTAAAGTATAAAGAAAAGGAAAAAGAGGGCCTGTCGAAATGAAAAACAGCTACCTCTTCAAATCCTTACAAGACTCGAAATCAGAAGAAGGGTAAAAGATCACACCGGTCCGGGTTTGAAACCTATACAAATGTAGAAGAAAAGGAGTGAGTAACAACAACACGGTACCCAACAAGCAACCTAATAAACAAGGCATCTATCTAGAAATTGATTACCCCTATTATTCCACCGAATTTACTCAAACTACAACCAATACATAAATCAATCCAACCTAACAGTTCTATAATACACGGCTCACAAGGCCCCATATTCGCAGTTCAATAGTCACAAATCAACAACCACACAAACCAAGCACACATAACAAGCACATAACTTACAATTAAAAACACAAGTCACATATATGCATCAAAATGCACCAAATCACAAGTATTAAATCTCTTGCCGAAACCATTTCCCATCGGCACAATATAACTAGCCAGAACCATTTCTCATCGGATTTATATCAAACTACTAGCCGAAATCATTTCCCATAGATTTTATACCTATTCACTAGCCAAAACCGTTTCCCATCGACTTTATATCAAATCTCTGGCAAAGACCTCGACATCATAACACTATCACATGTCTCAACACGGTGTTCAATCATCAAAACACACCAGAAATATCACACCACATGGAAGAGAAAACAATTCATACAATTCAAGTCCATATTCATGTTATCACACATTTCATCAATCAATCAATAAGGGTCACAATAAGGCAATTCACATCATCATGTTCATCACATAACCTTTTCAATTTCAACCCCTTTTTATTCATTAAGATTTATCAAGTGGAAAATTAACCCTTCACCTAATTCCCATTAATCCCAACATACAAACAACGAAAGGAATACACGAATTCTACTTAAATACAAGGTTTACGAGATCACTTCCCTTAAATCAATCAATAATCACTCCAAGAGTTGAGTCTTCCCTTTTCGAATACTTCCAAACACACACAATATATATCAATCAAGTATTCAAAATAAATATCCAAACTAACAATACCCACATAATTTACTTTAAAAAATGAGTCAATCAACTCAAAACTCAAATTTCAAAAATAAGGTTTGAATTCAAAATTTAATACTTGAAAACATTACTGTAACACACCAAAAATTTCTAAGCTAAGACCCAAACTATTCTTCATTTACGTAAAAGGTCATGTTGAATGATTCTTAAATTGCCCATATATGTAAAGGTAAATTCTTTAGTGTGGGAATGATTTTGGATATCAATTAAGGTCACTAGAAACTCCTAGCACAAAGTTGAGTTGAAAGTTTCCTTACCGAACAAGTTTTGATGTAAGATTCTCTTTGGGTCAACTTCAAACAATAATATCTCTTAGAATATAAAGAGTTACGTAGCCCATAACCTATCAAATTAAAGGTATTTGAATCTTCTTTCCAACGCCACCAATTTCACAAAAATATGAGTTTTGAGTAAAAAGTTATGACCATTTTAGTAACCTTGACATAGTGTAGTGACGAATTAGCCAACAGAAAACATTAAAAAGGATCGTTTTTTACTTTTTACCTCTAAAAAAATCCTAAATGAATTTCTTGACTAAGTAAAGACCCAAAACAATCAGATTTTCATCTCTTAATTCATATTTCTCTTCTCTCTCTCTAATCCTAAGGTAAAACCCTAAGGAAAAATTAAAGTAGAAGACTTCATTCAA
The DNA here is from genome assembly GCA_029582685.1 of Solanum piurae. Lineage (NCBI taxonomy): Eukaryota > Viridiplantae > Streptophyta > Magnoliopsida > Solanales > Solanaceae > Solanum > Solanum piurae. The sequence goes on along the minus strand of JAJOOO010012664.1, from coordinate 12,650 downwards.
GATTCTTTTAAAGGTAAAGGGTCAAATATGCCCCTAAACTATTCGAAAAGGTCTAGATATACCCCCCGTTTAAAGTTTGGCTCACTCGTGCCCTCGTCGTCCAACTTTTGGTCTAGATATACCCTTATGGGCGTTAGTTGGCCAGCTGAAAATATCCAACTCATTTTACATTTCTTTAAATGCCAAATGGAATTGCCACGTGACATTTATATTAAAGGAAATAAAGTCAAATATACCCCTAAACTATTCGAAAAGGTCTAGATATACCCCCCTTTTAAATAAACTACCCGAACCATTTTCAACAGTTTTTTTTATTTTTTTATTTTTTTCGGTAAATCCCAAAAATGAGTAATTGGCTAATAAAAAATAGGAAAAATATGAAAAAAAATATAAAATTAACGCCAAATATTCACAAATAAATATAGTAACCTTAAATTCAAAAATTTCAACAATTTTTTTAATTTTTTTTTCGATAAATCCCGAAAATGAGTAATTGATTAATAAAAAATATGAAAATGACTTTATGCTGAATTTTTAGGTTATATTTTTCATATTTTTTATTAATCAATTACTCATTTTCAAGATTTATCAAAAAAAATAAAAATTTAAAAAAATTGTTGAAATTGTTGAATTTAAGGTTACTATATTTATTTGTGAATTTTTGGCGTTAATTTTATATTTTTTTTCATATTTTTCCTATTTTCTATTAGTCAATTACTCATTTTTGGGATTTACCGAAAAAAATAAAAATTTAAAAAAATTGTTGAAAACGGGTCGGGTAGTTTATTTAAAAAGGGGGTATATCTAAACCTTTTCGAATAGTTTAGGGGTAGATTTGAGTCTTTTCTCTTTAATATAAATGTCACGTGGTAATGTAAAAATGACGTGGCAATTCCATTTGGCATTTAAAGAAATGTAAAATGAATTGAATATTTCCAGCTAGCCAACTAACGCCCATAATGGCATATCTAGACCAAAAGTTGGACGGCGAGGGCGCGAGTGAGCCAAACTTTAAACGGGGGGTATATCTAGACCTTTTCGAATAGTTTAGGGGCATATTTGACCCTTTTAACTTCTTTCAATCTTTTTCAAGATTCTTCTTCAACGCACGTTCTTCTCCAAGAATTCCATTCTTTAGTATTCAAATTCCTCCATAAAATTATGAATCACTAATGAAAATCATAATTCTTGGCCATAGAGATTTCAAGAAAGTAATTAATGAATCTCAAGAAAGGTTTTCTTGATTGTTTACCTTCAAGCTAGGGTTTCAAGGCTTCTAATCAAGTTCTTTTTCAAGATTCTTCAAGATTCTTCAAGAACCTTGTTCTTCCAGATATGTAAGGCTATCATAGTGTTGGACTAGTTCGTCCTTATATCCTACATCGACTTTCAAATCAGTAAAAGAGAAATCTAGGATTCTACTCATAGATTTGAGTATTCTTGAGATGAGTTGATTTTGAGTTCTCGAGTTTCTGTTTCTTTTTGAAATTCTATTCCTAATTATTGAACTGCTATATATTATGCATTAAGATTTTTGAGTTGATTTGCTCATGTCTATATTTCAGAATGAACCCTCTAAATTGAGTATTCTTGAGATGGGTAGTAACGTTGAGTTCTGAGTTTTGAGTTTTTCTACATGTTATTGAGATCCTTGAGTTGAGTTGTTCATGTCTATATTTCAGCATGAACCCTATTTTTGTCTTAAACATTTTTTGAGAAAGTAAAGATGAGTTTTGAGAAAAAGAGTTTCTAAAACATGATTAGTATGACAATCAAGTATGCCATCAATGTTTAAGCAGTATGGTATCTAGATATACCATCAATGTTTATGCAGTATGGCTTCATGAGTCATCAATGATCATACCACAATATGATTTTGATATATTTTTGTGAAAGAGTTTTTAAGTATGAATTGAGCAAGAGTATAAGGGAACTACGTATTCCCAAATGTATCAGTTTTTACATTGATAAAAGAGAAACTTTAATTTCTAAATGAGTTATCAGTTCAAAAGATATTTCAAAAGCAGTTACCTATTTTAAGAGGGTAGTTTGAGCAATTATCTCAGATCAAAGGAAGAGTTAAGTTTTTAAACATATGAGCATAAGTTATATATATTATTGGGAGTAGTATTGAGCACCGATATGGAGATGAATTCAGACAACTCAAAATCCTCATAAACCACGTATGCCAACATGGGTAAATGATCATACTTTTTAGATGATTCCTTATTGCTTTTAATCATAGCTTAGTGGATCCACTTAGTTGAGGTATCCTTTATCCCGGCAAGGTATAGGATAGTTCTGGCAGCGTGGGCGAGACTCTGTATCATCATGTAGCTCATAGTGATGGTTGTCGGTTAGAGAATCTCCCAATAGAGTTAAAGTGTATTTTTATATATCACTTATTATGTTGAGTTCAGAGATGAGAGAGTATTTTTTAAAGCTTTAAATGATTTAACTCATTTATTTCTTTATATTCAGCTTGAGTACATTATTATCTATTGCAGTCCTTTCTTTCAGTTATTTTTTATTCAACTATATTACATACTCGTACATTCATTGTACTGATGTCATTTGATCTGCATCTTTTAATGATGTAGATATAGGTTCTTAGGATCCTCAACAAGAGTCTGTTGAGATGGCTTCATCCGCTCGTCAACTTTCGAGTGAGGTCTTCTTGCTTCCGGATGACTCTACTAGTTTTACGAGTTGTTAGTAGTAGTTCCCTTGAGGAGTCGTGGGTCTTGTCCTGACACTCATATTTGTATAGTAGAGGCTTCATAGATAGATAATTTTGGAGAGTCTTTCAATTTCAGATGTTTTATTTAAAACTAATGTTTCATACTCAGTACATTCAATGAAATTTTGAGATTCAGTAAACCTTTTTTAAACATTTCTTTCAATTTGATGATTATGTATGCTTGAGTTAGTCTTCCGCTTGTAGTCAGCCAGGCTGAGGGTTCGCTTGAGATCCAATAATGGTTTTCGAGTGCCGGCCACGTCTAGAGTGTAAACTCGAGTCGTCACAATTACTCACGGCTTTAGGAACTCATTGGGGAAAACAATTTTGAAAAAGGACTAAATATCAATTCTGAATCTCTATTTTAGCTAAGAACTTGAGTTCTTGAAAAACTTTGACATTTACCCATCAAAATACCAAATTTTAATGTTAGAATTCCTAAATAATCAAACGGAAAAAAAGTTTTAGGATCATAGAAGCTTACCCAAATGATTTAGCACTAGAAATCGTCTAAAAAATTGCCACCAAGGGCTTCCCAAGTTCAAAAATGAAAAATGGGGATTAAACCCCAAAATTTGCAGGTCAAAACCTCCAACCTCGCAAAACTTGGGGGGTCTTGCTTTTGCAAACTAGGATTTGCTTAAGCAACCATCGCTAAAGCGAGCCCTTCTCTACTTAAGAAAACCCTAGAAAACTTGGCGTTCGTTTTGGCAATCCCACCTTCGCTAAAGCGAAAGGCCTATTGCAGTTACAGACCTCAAGCTCCAGAAAAATCAGCCAACTCTCAAAACATCAAAAGGACCCTCAAGATTTGTTCAGAATCCCATACACATAAACTATATATGAAAATAAATTATACTTGACGTTCTAGACTCAGTAGAACCGTCAAAATATGAATCTGAGGTCTCCTTGATCCGACATTTATGAAAACCACAAGAAACTAACTCAATGCCTAAAAAGGATAAAACAAGCTTGCGACCTATCAAAAATCAACCAAGACCTCACCTAGGCCTAAAATCATCCCTCGAATCCAATGGAACTCTCATTCCAACTCAAGCATCCAAATTGCAATGTTGACCCAAGTCAACCCAAAAGCTAAATTTCCAATATTTTACAACTTAGGACCTCAAATCATTAAAAAGAATCCGAATAAGAAATCGACAACTCTCACAGATCAGATTTCACATTTTTGGACTGATGGAATTAACAGAATTTCATTTCCACACCCGAAACTCCAAAAGACACCAACAACCACTTTGTTAACAACTTAGCCTTCCAAACTCAAAATTTACCAAACTCTCAATTCTACTCAAAGTCCAAAACCAACTTTCCAAACTTAATCATAGAAGACTCAAGGTCAATAACGGAAAGGAAAATGGTAATTTCATGGAAAAACCAAAAATGGCCAACCGGTCATTACATAAGGACCTATTCTACTTCAGTTGAAGGAAAATGTTCACAAGTAGAAGGTGTTGACTTTTGAACCAGGGGAGAGATGGTGTGTTGAGGTACCAAGGTAGATTATGAGTTCCAGTTATTGACAGTCTCCAAGATAGAATCATTGCAGAAACCTAGAGTTCTAGATATTCGATTTATCTAGGTTCTACCAAAATGTACCATAACTTGAGAGATGTGTATTGGTGGAATGAAATGAAGAGAAATATTGCAAACTTTGTTTCTAAGTGTCCAATTTGAAAACAAGTCAAAGTTGAGCACCATAGGCCAGTGGCGTGACTCAGAACATAGCTCTTCAAGAAAGGAAATGGGAGATGATCAATATGGAATTCATTACTAGATTATAATTGTCACGCCTCAAACTCGGGGGCGCAACTGGCTCCTAATGCCAAAACTCGACCCTGCTGAACCATTTGCTACTAGCACATGGCAGCCACACACACAATCAAGAAAATAAACAAGTATATCTCGGCTTAAAACTAAGCCCTCGGCCGGCAAGGCCCCTGTCAACTGATCTATAAAAGAAACAGCTATCCCCAAGAGATCATATAAATAAATAGCCAACTAGCACAGAAGTCCTGATTGGGCCGTCGAGGCCACCATGATATCTATACCAAAAACTAAAAGCAGGTATATATCAATACAATACATCAAACAACTCACAAGCTTCAGCAAATCAAGAACATAGGCCAGTATGGCCATAACGTAGCTATACACCCCACACACTAGTCTGCAAGCCTCTAAGAGTAGTAAAGATTAGCGGGACAGGGCCCCAACCTACCCATAAAGATATATACAACAAAAGGTAACAAACCTCCCAACTCTGGCAGCTCCGGAGGAAAGGGCTAGCCAACCGGGTAAAAGTCAATCCTACTGCTGAGGAGGTCTACTCGGTCATCTGTCAGGACCTGCATGCATGAATGCAGCGCCCCCAGGCAATGGGGCGTCAGTACAAAATGATGTACAGAGTATGAAAGGCAACAGACTATGAGAAGGTATCCTGATATACTAGAATAATCTGATAAATAAATCAAGGATAAGATAAGTGTACTGACCTGCTCCTAAATCTAAACTTATCAAAACTAATAAAACAACAACCTAACCAAGCCCCCATAAGCCCGGTAGGTACAAACAGCACACAAGACCACCTACTCAGGCCCCCATAAACTCGGAAGGTGCCAATCAACCTATATATCCCTATCGGTAGTCCCCTAGTCTCGTAGGAAGTTACATAGCCCTCTTAGGCATTAATATAACCTCGTAGGCAGCACATGGATCTCTTAGGCATCAACATAGCTTATACACAACTCATAGCCATCTTAAGCAACAACATGGTCTTGTAGGAAGCACATAGCCTTCTTAGGCGTCAATATAGCCCTGTAGGCAACTCATAGACCTTCTAGGAATCAATATAGCCATGTAGGCAACTCATAGCCCTTTTAGGCATCCATATAGCCCTGTAGGCAGAACATAGCCCTTCTAGGCATAGATCACATTCCTGCAGCTAACCACAATAGCCCCAAGGGCAACGATAACAATCCAACAGCTAAAAGCAAGCAATTTAGTTATAAGCAACCTATACAAATAGCCTCTAAGTCGTGTCCAACATAGGGACGCTACTACTGAATAAGAATCCCGATAAGAGAGGATTATATCCACTCGAGCAGCCAACAATCAACAATATGGCTACAAGTATAACAACGATAAAAACTCTATTACATTGCTCATAAGCTTTAAGGCAACATGCCGTTAGAAGAGAATAGCCTTAACATACCTTTTTCGCTGAATTCACGTGGCCTAACGACTTTTACTCATAACCCCCTCGATACTACAACAAGGTAGGATCATAATCAACACACAAAAATAAAAGATACCACGACAATACGATAAAAGATATGTATTTCCATCGCAAATTGTTATTTGCTGCTTATAAAAGCTAAAGTCAATGAAAGAAGGGTCTTACCTCGATCTTAGGTTAGTAATACACCTCAAAACCTTCAAATATATTCAAACCCTTGCTTCCCCAACACTAAAGTGTGATATGCTACGCAATCGATAAAATAAATTATACCACGATCATGAGCCCAACGCGTAGAACAACTTTCGTCAAGGACTTAAGTCGATAAAATCTATACTTCACTTGATCCTAGAAATGGGTTTCTCTAATTTCTCTGGTTTTTAGCTTAAAAATGAAGAAAAAGGTTGAAGAAGAAGATATATATAACATTCCACCGACCTAGGGCCCCACCTCACGTGCCTGCTTGTGCAGTCCCACGAAAACGCAAATATCTCTCTATTCTGAAGTCGTATGAACGAACGGTTTGATGCGTTGGAAACTAGACTCGTAGACCTTCGATTCGATAGGTCATGGGGATCATAAATCTTAATATATTGGGAGAAAACGCCTGAGACATTTGACCCAAATTTCAGACAAATCTTTAAAAAGCAATTTACGATAACTTTCGCCAACTTTTATTTTTCCACTTACCTAACTTCAAAACTTGAGATACAACCCTTGAACACTTAAAATATGACATACTACATCATTCTTAATTTATTACTCACCCTCATTGTCTTTCCACGAATGTACGAATTAATTTAGACGTTTAGAAAAGTCGGGGTGTTACAATAACGATCTCACCAACAACACGATTCGATTTGAGTAATTGTTGATCGGATGACCAAACCAATACATTTCTGGATAGTGAAGACAACTGATTCAGCAGAGGACTATACTAGATTGTACATTTGTGAGATAGTTCGACTCCATGGAGTTCCAATTTCCATCATTTCAAATAGAGGTGGTCAGTTTACCGCCCAATTTTGGAAGTCATTTCAGAAAGTTTGGGCTCAAAGGTAAATCTTAGCACCGCTTTTAACCTTCAAACAGATTGTCAGGAAGAGCGTACGATCCATACTTAAGATGGAATGTTGAGGGCTTGTATAATTGACTTCAAGGGAAATTGAGATGATCACTTACTTCTCATAGAGTTCGCATACAATAACAGTTCTCACTCCAACATTTGGATGGTTCCTTATCAGGCTCTTTATGGGCGAAGGTATAGATCTCTGATTGGTTTGTTTGAAGTTGGTAAATTTGAGTTGATAAGGACATACTTGGTTTATCAAGCCATGGAGAAGGCAAATACTATTCAAGAGAGGCTAAAAAACGCACAGAGCCATCAAAATTCCTATACTGATATTAGTCGAAGATATTTAAGAGTTCGAAATAAATGATTGGGTTTACTTGAAGGTTTCATCCATGAAATGTGTCATGAGGTTCGGAAAGAAAGGAAACCCCAGTCCCATTATATTGGTCCCTACCAGATTTAAAAAAGGGTTGGTAATGTAGCTTATGAGTTGGAGCTACCACTTGAATTAATGACTTTTCATCCAGTATTTCATATCTCTATGCTTGAGAAATAATTCGGGTGATCCACCACTTATTGTTCCCACAAAGAGTATTGGTGTGAAAGATAGTTTGTCCTACGCAGAGATCCTGGTTCAGATTCTTGACCGTCAGGTTCGTAGGTTGAGGACCAAGGAGGTTGCATGAATCAAAGTTTTGTAGAAGAATCAGTTTGTTGAAGATGATACATGAGATGTCGAAGAAGACATGAAAGCACGATACCGTCATCTATTCGTCCTTTCTAACATTGATGTTGAAGGTAATGATTCTTTCCCTATTTCAGATTTAGTGTCTATTCATATGTTGAGTGTTTTTCCATATTTTTTTGTGTATTTCATTCTATGCAGTGTATTTGTGACATTGTGTATTTCCCAGGTTAGTCATCATTCGAGGACGAATGATCCTAAGGGGGAATATTGTAACACCTCGCAACTTTACACTTAGAATTTGAATAGTTCGTCGTAAATATATGAGCTTGAACTGGTGATGTCCTACTTGATCATGTGTTATAAGGCACTTTCCCAAGTGTAAAAGAGGTATCAAAAGTGATTTAGGGTCATAAGGGACCTTTAACACCAAACGAAGTTCAAATCATTTCTATCGGCTAAGTTTTCGCATGAGTCTAATTAAGGGTCAACTTCAAATGATCATATCTCTTATACTATAAAGATATAGGTGACTCTAACCAATCAAATTAACGTTATGTTAGTCTTGTTTCTAATGCCTCTAAATTTGTGTCAAACCAAATTTAGAGTAAAACGGTATGACTAATTTACTAGAGACCCATTAACCTTGCAGAAGCTCCGCGATACAATGAAAACGGACCTCATTGTTCGCTAAAATAAAATTTTGAGGTCCAGCTCTTATTATTTATTTCAAGGATATTTTATTCTAAAAACCTCTAGTGGGTTATCGAAATGACCCTAAACGTGTATGGTATAAATATTTTGATAATTAAACCCTCTCATTGACTACTAAATTTCTACGCTCAAGAACTTCAAGAAACACCACGACTAGGGTTCATCTTCCAAGATTTTTCTTCAAAATTTGCCACTAAGGTATGTAAGGCTACTCATAGTGATGGACTAAGTTCGTCCTCAAACCCTACCTTTGAAATTCAGTCAACAAGAGTTAAATTTAGAATTTTTATCCGTTTTCATGAACTTTGAATTGACCTTTATTCCTTGTTATTGAATTTTGATTCTTATCATTGATATTATAGTACTTTATGTATTTTGGTTCTTCAATTGTTGTTCATGCTTATTATATCACATGAACTTTATTTAGTTGAGAATTGTTAAAAGCTTTTGCATAATTACTTCAATGCATTGACTTCTGAATTAAAGTAAATTCAAGTATTTTAAGTTATTAGTTGAGAAGAGTTTCTAAGGGAATACTAATGGTTCCAAATGTAGTATTTTGTATTGATAAAAATATTTATAAATCAAGAAGAGCATAAGTAGTTTCAAAAGAAGTTTTAGTCAGTAAAGTAAAGATCAGTTTTCTCTAACGATGGCCTTTTGAGTACTAACTCAACACATATATTAGTATGAACATTATTGCATATTTTGGGAGTAGTATTGAGCACCGATTTGGGTACGAGTATCGATAACTCAAGCCCCATAACCTGCGCCACCAGGATAGATACAATCATGCCATTGGTTCATGCGACTCCACATGCAGCCTCAAGGGGGGGGGTTAGATGGATCCATAAGTTGCTTTTTGTTGCCTATACTCTAGCAATGTATAAGATGACTCTAGAAATGTGAGCTAGACGTTGTATCATCATGAGCTCATAGTGATTGTTGTCAGTTAGAGAAACTCCTTAAGAAAAGTGAAGTAAAATTTTAAAAATTGATATGCATTGCCTTATTCAGATGTAAAGCTTTACTTATATTATATTGCATGCTTTACTTTTAGTCAAGTTATTTTCAATATTCTTTTGGTTCAGATGTTGTTTATTTCAGCTTTATTACATATCGTACATTTCATGTACTGACGTCTTTTGACGTTGCATCGTTTTATGATGCAGATATGAGTGCTCAGGATTATCAAAAAGCGCTCTGTTGAGATCACTACCTCGTGAGCCTTTAGTGAGACCTCCTTACTTTCAGGGGACTCCATTCATTATGCTTATTTATTAGTAGTAGTAGTCAGTTAGTACATTTGAGGTAGATGTGGGTCTTGTCCCGACACCTACCTTTTGAGTTAAAAAGTTAGTTCAGTATTTCCTTTCAGAGATTTCGAACATTTTCATTATCTATATTTAGTACTTTCAGATAGAGCATGGGATTTAGCTAAGTGTTTTTCTGAATGCTCAACATTAAAGTTCCGCATGTATGTGTTTAGTGTTCCGCTAAGTAGTCAGCCAGACCAAGGATTCGCTTGGACCAACAAATATTTTTGAGTGTCACCCACACTTAAGGTGTAGACTTAGAGCATGACATTTGTTGTTTTCAAATATGTTGAAATAAATTTATTAAAATAAGCTAAAATCAAATTATCTAATTTAGACCTAAACAATATTAAAAACACTAAGGGTCTATTTGGAAAGTCATCAGGTAATTGAAATTGGTATGATTACTAGAGTAGTAATTACTAGCCTAATAATTATATGACATGGTAATTACACTGACATGTTTGTTTGCCACAATGTAATTAGAAGTGTACTGTTTAGTTGCACAAGTACAATCATAAGGTTATATTAAATTTGAAAAATAAAAACTTATTTGAAATTTATATTAGACAAATAAGAAACTTTATAAGTGATATTATATCAAACATTTAAAATATATATTATTTTTTGAAAATATATGAATTAATAAGCATATGTCTTAGTTAATATTATGAACAAATAATTAATTCATATTTTTCAAATTAGTATATTTCAATTGAATTAATCATGAAAACTAAAAGTACAAGATTTCTATGAGTATCATTAAATGCATGTTTGACAAAAAAAAAATATTATAAATAAAATGTCATAAATTATTAAAATATTTGGCAAAAAAATAATCTATCAAGTTTAACAAAAAATGAATGACTTGCAGTACGAAGTCTCAAATCAATACTATTGAAACAAATGAAACTGAAAATATAACATAAGCTTTAAATTTAAAATAAATTAGTCTTATGTCAAATTTCAACATAATATACATAAACACGATTTAAAAGTAAAGGAAAACGTAAGTCTATAACCTTACCCAACAATGAATTCTACTTCAATTTAAAAATTAGAATACTATCAAAATTATGCCAACAAAAAAATAAGCATGACTTAAAAAATAGATAATACAAAAAATTGCATGGAATCATATGAAGTAAACGTTGAGAATGAGAAGAGAATGAAATATAAAAAATAAAAAACAAATTTTAGAAGTTTTACGATAATAAAAAAATAAAAAAATTTAGAATAATAGAAATAAACGATAAATTAAAAGGAAAAAAGAAGAAGAAGAAATTTAAAAGTAATTAGCTAGTAATTACACCATGTAATTACCAGCAATTCACAAGCCCTCCCTGGGAATTGATTGCTGGTAATGGAGAGTGTACTTACACCCTGCCAATTACACCCAATAACGTGCTAACCAAGTAATTATCTGGTCAACCAAGCAGGCCAGATAGTGTAATTACACTCAATTACTCCAAATCCAATTACCAGAGTGACTTTCCAAACTAAGTGTAAAACCTTGAGTTGGGTAAAAAGTTTGTTGTTCACATTATATCCCTCTTTTCTTGAAATCATGAAGAGTTTTCTAGCAAAGAAGTAAACGAGTGATTGGTTTTGTGATTGTATCATTTATTCAAATAGGAAAATAAATAAAAGATAAGAGGTTTCACTGAGTCCTAGGTTTGGGTAACTGACATATCCTTGCTATAAATGAATCAGGTCATGTATAGTTCAAGTGGATAGAATGATGAGTTGGAGAGTCAAGTGAGGTTCTGTCGAAATTCGGATTTGTGGCTACCTGTTCTTACATCATAATATTGAAAAATATGAGAAAAGAGAAAGGAAAATACAAAATCATGTATGTAGTATAAAGTCTTCCTTTAAATCTTCGCTTTGGATCTTCGATTATCACATCAACCTTTTATGGTGTGTACCTTGATCTCGAAGTTAAGATTTGAGACTTGTATTTGAAATTTTTCCCGAATCACTGCTTCTCTTCCAAATATTAGTTTGTAGAAAATTCTTGAATGCTTATTTTGTTGATGTTTATAAGATGAATTTTGAGACGTTGGACCATTATAGGTTTAAAAGATGATTCTAACATTTGTTTTGATTGAACATTCTGCTTTCTAACCAGATGTGGGACTTTATTCCTTAACATCAATTTGTGCTTTGCGAGGAAATCTGTGAATCGTTAAAGACAGAGAAAAAACGAAACAAAAATTTTCTGCCTCAGTTTACATTAGAAAAATTTGTGAATTATTGTGAATTACTTATTCCATAACAAAAAAAAACATATACGGAACTTTTAGTAAACATAGATAATACAAAGAATTTAGAAGTACATACAGGAAACGTAGACACGGATGAAAAACCTAGTACATCAGGAATAAAAAACCCAAAAAATTTAAAATATTATAGTACAAACTATGAACAATATGATAGAGAAAAAACTATATGGGATAAAAGATTGAATAAAAAATGGACACCTAAACCAATAACTGAACAACATAATTTTTTAGATTTAGATTGTGCAGCAGATATAAATAAAACAATTCAATTATGGATAAGATATATATCCAAACAATTAATAGATAACAAAATAGTAATGACAGAAACACCAGGATATATAGAAAGAACACTTATAGGAACAGTAAAATTATGGCTACAAAATTTATCACACGAAAGTTTAAAAACTTTAAGAAGTAATAAAAAATTTGACGGTGAATTAGCCACTACAACCATGGAAATATTATATAAATACGAAATAGCTATAAGAAATGAATTTAGTAGTATGACAACAGAAGTAGAAGAACAAAATAAAGAAAAAATCATAAATCGGAATCTAATGACAAAATTAGCAATATGTAATATGT
>JAJOOO010012663.1:0-11123 GCA_029582685.1 Solanum piurae | reverse complement strand
TTAAATAGTTTATTACTCACTTAAAAATTATATTTTATATATCAATTAAAATGTAGATAACTTTAATAATAAAATTTCTTTTACTTTTAATAAACTTAAAATGGAAGTTTTATTTTTAAGCTAAATAAGATGAATGTTTTATTTTTAAATTAAATAAGATGAAAATTTTATTTTTAAGCTAAATAAGATTGAAATTTTATTTTTAAGCTAAACAAGATGGAAGTTTTATTTTAAAGTTAAATAAGATGAAAGTTTAATTTAAAACACAAACGGCACAATCATGTGAATGCACACCCAAAAATATTTAAGCTAAATAAAATGGAAAATTTTATTTTTAAGAATGAATAACTAAAACTTACAAAGAAAATGTAAAAAAAAAACAAAAACAAATAAGATGAAGGGTATTTTTGTAAACAAACAACTTATTCTTAGAAATTATGCCATGAATATAAGTTTGAATATGACAAACCAAACAAGCAACAAAAAATAATCTCAGCATAACTTATTATCCCAGCATAACTAACATCCCAACATAACTTGTATTCAAACCAAACGACCCCGAGTACTAAATATATTAGTATTGAATTTCAAGTATTAGGACTCATTTTGTCTCAAATTAATTATTTGTGCTTATTCTTTTTTAATTAAGTATTTGAATATATGATAAAGTTTCTTTTTAGATATTTCTAATTTATATCTTAGAGAAAAAGATTCATGTGTTCACAAAAATTCATTATATAAATAAATTAACCACCTAATATATGTGTCCTCATTTTAAATATACACAATGAAATTAAAAAAAATATTTTATTATATGTTCAAATGATTAATTAAAATATATTATAGCTTGAAAGTATAGTGATTCCGATTTCCGATAATAAAATAGTATGTCTTATTATGAACTTGCGCACTATAATTCGAATTGTGACAACTTATCCATGTATACTAATCGGATCATCATGGAAGATGCAAACATTAGCTTATTTCTGTCTAAAGTTTTGACTAGCATAGAAAATGATAAGTTTTGAGACATAAAATAAATAAAATAGAACGTTAATTTACACCATCCCTTTAACTTGTCTTCATTTTTCATTTTGGCACTTCAACTTAGCGTTGTTTCATTTTAACCCTTAAACCTCATTTTTTATGTACCATTTAAATATGAATACTAATTTTTATGATTTCTTTATTTTTATTTATGTTCTTCAATTGCAGTTTCTTAATTTTTAATATGACTCAATACGAATTTAAAAAAAGGCATTTTCAATACGAGTAAAAAAAGAGACTCTTGTTCATTGCTAATAACGCTACTAAAAAATGTTACAACTCTTTTTGGGATGTCGATTTTTTAAGAAAGAAAATCAATATAATTTCGTCAGTTATTTTTCACACAAAAAAATATAGAAAAATTCTTAAAAAGAAATTATTATTTTTTAAAAAAGAATAAATGTTTGTTCGTTAATTTTATTTTATTTTTTTACTAAAATTAACTAACACATGTCGTTTTTAAAAAAAAAAAAAGAATCTGCAATTGAATAACATATATAAAAATAAAGAATTCATAAATATAGTATTTTGTATTAAAATGGTACATAATGCAGTGTCAGATGATTTAGTCGCCTTGCTTCTTTGTTAACCCCATTATATCTGGGATCAAGCCACAGGTCAAGCTGTTCAGGTATCAGTAAGATTTTCTTCAGAAAACTTGTCACTACTTACTGTAATAAACTTTCTAGTGCATAATAGTCCCTATAATTTTCAAAAAAGAATACAGGGAACCTAATTGTCTGAGAAAATGTAAATTTGGGAACGAACACTTTCTTCTATCCGTAGGAAATCACTTATTAGATTACAAACATGTTAAGTTATATACTTCTGTATCAATTGTTAGACAAAATAAGCTTTCTTAGGAGGCAAATCCTTGCTAAATGCCTAAACTATTTAACAAATTATCCATATTTTTCAACTTTCCTGACATAAGATTTTAGCCTAAGCAATGCATCTTCTAGTGATTTCTATTAGTATGCAAGGGGAAACTCTGTTAGTAACTAACCAAGTTGATTACCTTTGGAAAGTGAAAATTTCAAATTTACCAAAAAGTGCATACCTGAAGTTCGTCAAGGGGTCCATCCACTGTGCAACTACCATTTTGATTCCAATCACCACCCTGAAAGTGCCTTGGTGATTGCAAGCGCCAAAATTTAAGTGTTTCCTCTGGTAATTCTTTTTCTATGAACGCAATCATATTCTCGAGAACAACCTTAAGTCCATCAAACATCTCCAATGGAGGTTGAATCAGTTGCCCTGCCTTGTAGAAAACAAGAGGTGTCTCTTTAGGGAATTTGTCAAAGCCCCACCTAGAAGATATTGATAACCATTAAAACCAAAGGAGTTCGAGATAATATGTTAATAACTAGATGCGGTGAAATAATTTGAAATGTCATGTCAGGAATACAGAAACCAAGAGCAGAAGATGATGCTTCCCCACTCCACTGGGCCTCTTTCCCCTCTTCCCCCAACAACGAAGAAAAAGTAAATAACACATAAAATTGAACCATCATTTTTCCAGAATTAGATGTGTACCAAATACCAATGTGTCTACAGGAGGAGAAAAATCATACAGTAGTCTTAGTTGGTTTATTCTCAAATGTAGCCCGACCTGTGATTACAGGAATACTAGCTTTTAAGTTTGAACAAACACAATGAGAATCATTAACAGTCCAAAGTTGCTACACACAACAAATTACCAGCTGATCTACCTTAGCTCATTCTCCACTGGAACTTCAATTTCTTCCCCACTACTCACATCTAAAAGAACAAAGGTAACACCTTCCACTTAAAAAACACGGACATTTTTCTACTTAATATGGCAAAATTTGTTTTTTTGGCAACATATCAATTTTTATTTTTATTTTCTAGGATTAATGTGAGATGCTATTGAAGATAGATGGGAGCTCAGACCTTTATGTCTTTTAATAAAATTTTAGAACTTTGCAAGTTTCAATAGCGGTACAGGTAGGTGGTTAGCAATTAGCATAGCATCCAAAGGTGGCTGAAGATTCCATCCATATGGGGTGATGTGTTTGCAAGGTTGGGCAGGTAGTTGATGTTAATATTTTCACTCAACAACCCACTGTCATCCAGATGCTTTATTCAATTTGTTAACATATTATGTAAGAAAACTTTGAACAAAAATGACAATATTTCACAATCAACAGAGAAAGAGAAGTGGTCATTCTATTTGGACCACATAAGTGATAGACATATCAACTAATGTGCAAAAACAGCAAGAAGGCACATAAAATTACCAATGACCACTTTATCAAGATAAAATAAAATTACCAATGACCAGTGTTGAAGACTAGAACATTGTAAAAGGCACCAATATGAGCCCAATCATCTGCTGGAATATCAACATCTACTCGATATCTTCCCTTCAATCCATCTTGGTTGGAGTCATCTAGCTGTTTTGGCTGCCACCTTAATTAATCAGTAATGAGCAAGTAAGATTATGACTTCAAAGAAAACTCACACCATACTTCAGACTGATATCCAACTTTGGCAACATTCAAGAATGAGGACAAACTTTGAAATGCAAATGGTATACAGGATACAGTTTTCACTTCTGTTAGCGTAATTAACCAGACAGAATGAGAACTTTTTCAAAAATTAAAGTAAATGGTCAGCAGATTTCTTACAAGAAAATTGAGGAGCAACAGCCGTAGCAAGAAGCTAACCTACACTCTTCTAGTGACAAAATCCCTTCATGATATCAGAAACTGAAGCTAGTCATGATTCAAGCTCTATTATCCACTTGAGCACTCAGCCAGACAACAGGTTATAACTCATACAACAAAGAGTTTCAAGTTAAAAGCTCCAAATTCATTGTAAAAATATGACTTTCTAAATTAGCCAATACAAGCATATGAAAACTTAAGTAGCAAAAGTAAATTAATGCTACAAACATCCTGGAATGAACAGACTTTTTCTTAGAAAATTGCACTATGAATCCTAGCCTTCCAAAGCTCCTTCCTTCAAAATTATTCTCGGAAGAACTAGAATTCGAAATAAGCTGTGGGTAGGAAATGATCTTCAAATCAGGAGTTGCTCAGCCATTATTTTGTGTAATCAATATATAAATATAGGGAACCACAACTTAGATCCACAACTCACTGTACAGCCATGAATTCTCCAACTTTTAGTGTTGATAAGTAACCATGATTAGGTGCAAACTCAATAATATCTAGTAAAAGATTGTCATTTGCTACTAAACAACACAATATCAAAACAAATCTTTGCATTTGCAACTAAATAACACAATATCAAAACAATTTTTTGCATTTGCAACTAAACACCACAATTTATAACAAGAATCTAAGGAATATATTGCAATATCAAAACAAGGTAAAAGAACAAAACAATGTGCTCACTCATATTTCGCAAGCAAAACAGCACGATGATAACCCACGGTAACATTGAACTCTGGAAAATAGGCTCCTCTCCAAGCACCCTTTCTCTTCCATTTCTTTGCAGTCGAATCTGCCACTCTAAGAGTACACAAAAACGAAACCAAGAAATTCTCATTCAACGAATCTCCAACAAACCCAATATTCTTGTTCCGCATTGAACCCAAGAACCCAACTGGGTCGATCCGAGTTAAATCACACTTGTCGGGCTTCCATTTCCAAGAATTGATCCGACCCATATTCTCTCTTTGGTTTCTGAGACAGTTCCATGCGTTCCTGTGAAAGGGGCAGGACTCATCGTAAATGGGTCTGCGATTCGGGTCGCTGACCCACTTGCCTTTGAAGAGATTGCAAGAAGGTGAGATGGGAATTTTGGGTTTTGGAGAAGTAGGAGCATAAAGAGGAAGGGATAGAGAGTAGAGGAAAATGAGAAGCAACGTCGGCAGAATCAGCCATGAGAAGAGCTTTGGAGTTAGCTTCGACGCCATTTCTGATCTCCTCTAAACATCACACTGAACAACCATTTCAAATAATATGAGGTATTATCGAATTTAGAATTATAATTTTGGGACAATTCATTTTTTCGGTTTATGATATTACGAATATTTTTTCTTTATTTTAATTTTTTTAATCATCCTTTAAATCTTTATTGAAATAAATATAAATCAATTTTAATTTGACACATTTTTCCTTCTTCATGTTGATTTATTTTTAAAGGGTTTATTAAATAAGTTTTTTTTTTTAATAATAGGAAGAAATTATTATAAAGAGAGATAAATTTATTAAATAATAATTAATTTATATTTATTTTAAATAAGTTTAAAACATGGTTATAAAAAAATCAAAATAAGGGAGTAGATGTAATATCTTAAACCATATGAAAGGTGGGTGTTATAGAGCGAAAGAGGTTTCTAAAATCATCCCTATTATTTTTTATGAATTTAATTATATTATATTTCAACAAATAGTTACTTAAAATATGGACTTATTTGCTTCCAAGTAATTGGTTGTGTTCTCTCTCAGTCCAGATATACCTTTGCTATTTCTCATTAAAGATTCAGTACAAAATTTCTCTGATGAATCTGCATAATCTGGTTTCAAATGAGTTGCTATTTAGCAAAAACCATTGTGTGTGTAGAGATCTGGGTTGCATGCAGAGTTCTGTTGTTGTTTTTGTTGCTGACAAACTCACCATAGCTCAGTATATGATCAATTCTGCAACCCATTTTGCTAAGTCTGATCTCCATCATGGTGCTTGTGACAGAAGGTAAAGCATCTATGATCCAACAGTTTGTGATCTTATTTGGCACACATTACCTTTTTCTCATTAGCCTCTTGTGTTCTACAGCAATCAATCACTGAATACATGTCACCCAGCAAAAGTTACGGTTACTAATTTCATAGAGTAAAAAGGTGCTCTCACTCTGATGAGTGATGTAAATGAAGAATGTGGCAAGTATTGGTTTCTACAGAGTTTCCTGACTCTCGCGTTCTTTCAGAATTCAGACTGTTGAATAGGTATTTAAGTACACAGAGTAGAGCCAAGAGAATGTCTCGGCTTATGCAACATGATTTCTTTCTGCTGATATCGGGGTCAATTAGAAATCTGTGTTCTTATTTTCTCCCTTTCGAGATTAAATATGGGGGTTAGGAACAGAATGTTCTTATACAAGGTTTAACCATTTCATTAACCCCTTTCACTGCAACCATGCAGCATTCACCTGTTTCTGGATTCTATTTGTATTTCAAATGTTGACACCAAATTTTGTTCTGATATTTTTTTAAAGTTTATACTTTTAAGTATTTATTTTTTAAAATAGTTCAAAATACATGTTTTGCAATTTTAATGCAATTTGTTGACAATTGTCCATATTATCTAATTATTAAGATTTTTATCGATTAATTTTGTTTATATTATTTTGTCACAACAAGTTGAATACGTTTAAATATTTGTTCATTTTTTATAAAATTATTATTTCTGTTAAATTGTATTTTTTACATGTCATATTGATATTTTGCACAATCCAAAAATTCATTCTGATATAGATAATATTTCATACACAGATATTTTATTGACCGGTGATTTTGGCCCACCATTTTAAAATAATGTTATTGTAGTTTTCAACTCCATGTATAAAGAATAGTTTGTCTATTAGGTTAGGGATGGATAAAATTTAGGGGTATTTTCAGATTTTTAGTGTTTAAGAGATTCTTTTGTTGTTCATTATTTTTCCGGTGACTAATTCACCGGAATTCCGCCGGAATCCAGCGAGTCCACCACCCAAAAACCCCATTTTCTCATAACCCCAAAACCCATTCACTATCTACATCGATCTTCCAACAACAGACCCAAAACACTGCCTATTTTCCTTATTACTTCCGGTCACTGTTCATCTCTTCGGTGAGGAGCTTCAAACTCCGATGAACCGGAGCAAAAAATAAGAACGATGGTCAGACCCCTTCCCCTTTCCCCTTTCAATTTTTTTTTGTTTATATTTACAGGTATTTCGGTCCAAACTCCGGTGAAAAACAACCATACCCACATCGTTGCTCAGTTTCGGCGAAAAAACAACCAGACCCACATCGTTGCTTCAGTTCCGGTGAAATAACAGCCAACGTACCATCGATGTAAGCATATGTTTCCCTTTTTTTTGTTTTGATGTTATTACTCTTCTAGGTTTCACTGAAAAAGAGAGCTTCTGCGAGTTCCGTCCTTAAATCTCCATTGTTTTGCATTATTGTGTTTACTGATTGTTGGGTTTGCTGCTATTGTTTATTATTATTTTATTTTGGGTTAAGTTTTAATGACTTTTTTTTAGTTTTTCAATAACTGCGTTTCACTTTTATTTTTGGCAATTCTGTTTATAGGTCTAGTAATTATTGTTCACTGCTTTCATTAATTTCTTGTGAATTGTTTTGACTTTTATTAATTATTTATTTATTTTGGACGTTTTGACTATAAAGTTAGGTATAGTTTGTATTTTTAATTTCTTTATTATTTGTTTGTCATTATTTACTGTTTTGTTGTTAACAATTATGTTGTTGGTCATTATTGTTTGGTTAGTTAATTTTATTTCACCGTTCGTTTTGTTATGTTAATTATTAGTTAAATATTGCATATTATCTTATACGGTTTCTATTAGTTTCATATGATTGTTATCTATGGATGATTGGTCGGTTTTTTTTATCTTAATTAGTTGGTTAACTTACTCAATAATTAAAATTGGCCAATGAGAAAATCTCTCCGTCGGGTTTGGAGGCCTCCCCATTGTAAAAGACGGAATTTTATTTTAATTTTATACATTTTGTATGTTAAATTTGGCCGATGAAGAAATTACCGTCGATTTCCAAGGTCTCCCATGTTAATAAGACGGATTTTTATTTTTAAGTTATTCTTTGATTCATTTATTTTTGTTCATGTTAATTTATTACTAACACTTTTACTAAGTGTCTTTACAGGTACTCGGAGGTGCTTCCCATTGAAGCTATTCGAATTAGGTTCAAATTATACTCTTATTCATTATTGTATATTATTAACGATCGACAAATTTAAGCCGATTCCTATATTATTGTTTTATCATATTACTAGTGTATATTGCATGTTTATTATATTTGTATATTATTTTATTCTCCTCCTCAATTTGAAAAAAATGAATTCAGTCGGAACCCATATTTGTGGATTTCGAAGGATGCCTAACCCCTTCCCTTCAGAATAACTTGAACCCCTTACCTAGAATCAATTGGTTTCGTAGATTTTCTTTTAAGTTAATTTATTAATTGGTTTCCTAGTTTTCCTTAAAATAAGGTGGCGACTTCCTTTTTCCTTTTACCCATTTACCATTTTCAAAATTATTTTATTCTTTAAAATTGAATCACCGTGACGTTGCTCCTTCTCACGGGATGTCAACAATCAGCTTTATTTCATCAAGTGGTACCTCAAACTCAGTACATTCAATTTCAAGATGGTTTCTATGAATCACCAAAATCTTGATCAATGAATCCACATCTTCTTAAAGCTCCATGATATACATTACTGTTTACCCGGGGTTCCTGCAGGCGTAAGCTTGATTTCTAGTTCCCTTTCAGAATGTCATAATATTGCAGTGGTTTCTTCTTGGGCTCAGCACAAGTTTCCTGAAAAGGAGCAATGTTATGTATTGGTATTGGAAGTCATTTCTCATTATGTGTTTGACACTATGAATGAATCATAGTTGCTCTCATTTATCTTGGTTGAATGGTCAATTACCTCAATTGCAGCAACCAAGCGCAAAATGGAAGCTTCACACCAGGGTCGGCCAATGAGTTGTATACCTATGGGAAGCCCTTGCTTGTCATAACCAACCTGAGCATGTAACTCAGCGATATGAGATAGCTATAACTACCATCGTTGTACTAGGTGAATATACCTCATTCTGAATGTGACGAACAAATCCTACATTATGGATCATTTGAAGGAAGATCTAGGCTAAAATATGCTTCTGGAGGGGATAAAGCTTTTTGAAATATATATATATATGCTACATTTTTATGAAAACTATCTTGGGATAAAATCTAAAAAACCCTTGAAACATTAAGGCAGGGACTTTTTCGGTAGACAATTTAATTGAATGCAAACCCATCCCTTAAGACAGATAAACCAAAATGCAGATCCGTGAGATACAATCTCGCCTTTACGTCCCTCTGAAATGGTTGAAAAGAGTACCGATTCCTGAATGACCATCGGTCAACTAACTACCTGGGTAGAGGAGAAAGGTGAGTCACCTTACATGGACAGTAACTGCAGGAAGTCCCAGAAGATTTGCTGTTATAATGAACCGCATAAGATTTCCTGAAAGTAGATCATCACATGAATAGAAATCTAACCTGAAACTTCAAAACAGTAAGCTGTCCGAGAATAGTAGAGAAACAGTATCTGTATAGTTTCAACTAACTCCATAGTTGATGATATCTGGTAAGGGGTGAGTGAAGGGAAAAACCTGCAACTTGCATATTAGTCTCCCCAACTTTAAGAGCACTTGGTGGAATTATGGGTGCTGTCATGCTGAAAAAGACGGAAGTAGCAGAAATAAGTTTAGGAACATTGCTGCATTTATTCCAACAAAACAATTAACTTCCTAGGCACACAAGCTCCGTATGTCATATATCTAACTTTGACATGTATCAACAAACTAATCTACCGTCTACACATACTGGACTTGCCATTTAATGTTTTAGGTATCTACATTAACAAGTCCGTCACATGACCACTTTCATTTCTAAGAATATTATATCAGGCACAGAAGTCCCACCAAGCAAAAGAAGGGGGGAAACAAAAAAGAGCAGGAAAAAACGAACAGGGAAATAGTTTGAAAAAGATGAGTGATTAATACAAGAAATCCTTGGTGAAGGATATGAAAGTTAATTCCACACGTTCCAGAGACTTCCTTGACGTACCCAGTTGTTGGTGTCACAATGATATCCACCCTCTTGAAAATCTCCATATGGAAATACATTAACCTCCGCCTGCAACAACCCAGACAAGAGTTATGTCAATCATCTTTCTTGTATAAAGCATTACTTTCAGTCTTTCAGGATGTTAAACACTCCACCATATCTTACCAAGTCATATACTTGGTTTGGAACGTAACTGACTTCTTTCAACAGCATTGTATCAGGTTTCCAAAATTAACAACTTAAAAGTTTGGCAACTAATAAAGTGTAAAATCCAACCCACGGTAAGCTACAATTATCTAACGCTTTCAGTCATTTCAGATGCCACCGTATTTCTAAACCAATAAAACGGTTCTAAGTTGGATTCTGAAGCAAATTCGTGACTAAGATTAGATTGTTGTACTTTAGGTAGCTTAAGAAACAATATGTCTCACCTAAGCCGCTGAGCAGCAACATAGTCTGCTGCTGTAAATGAACGAAAAAGTGTCAGATTGGTGCGAGTATCATATGTCAATCTCTCTCCTTTCCTGAAGAAAAAAAACAAAAAATGGAATCAAGATGATATTAGGAAAAAAATTGAAGCTGCTCCCAACAAGACATTGAGATCTATTAAGAAGAAATTGGATAATAGAATTGTTAGAATAGGAATAGGTTTATACAATCCTATTAGAATAGGAATAGGTTTACACAATCCTATTAGAATATGAATAGGTATATACAATCCTATTTAAATAGGATTAGGAATACAAATAGGAATAGTAAATAGTATCCTACTTCGTAAAGGATTGTATTCTAGTATTTATAAATAGGATTTCAATGTAATAATGTAGACACAACAACAATTCAATAATATTGTTTTCCTATATTTCTCACATGGTATCAGACCCTCTACGATCTTGGTAGAAAATCAAAGAGCTTTCGCTGCCGGCGGGTGGCACCCATATATGCTGCCCGTCTGGCCAATGATTATGCAAAAGTTGGGTCACCATGTATCTTTCATGTGACTATTTTCTCATATCTAATTCGTGTAGCACCGTGCCATCATTCCATTGACTACTTTTTTATATCTAATTCTTGTAGCACTGTGTCATCTTTTCGGTGACTACTTTTTCATATATAATTTGTGTAGCACCGTGCCATCTTTCCAGTGACTACTTTTTCATATTTAATTTATGTAGCACTGTGCCATCTTTTCGGTGACTACTTTCTCATATCTAATTTGTGTAG
>JAJOOO010012662.1:0-14459 GCA_029582685.1 Solanum piurae | reverse complement strand
ATTTTATAATCAATTAATACCATCACAATACACCAAAACAAATACAAACAGATTATAACAACGTAACTTACGATATCAATACACAATCATATACAATTATAATTTGGGAATTGGGACCCGACTATAATTATTAACAAAGTAATTAAACCTTCTAATCAACCCAAATCCAATCACGTAAATTGGTTTTTTTCAGTAACATAAAATACACCATCATATACAATATTAATAGGTTTAGATTGTGGACTAAAATCCATTCATGATTTATTACACATACCTGATGCGTCCCATCGTTCGTTGTATTGAATTAGAATCGAAACACTATTGGTATTCATAATTGTACAATCTTTCAGAATAGGGAGGTAGAGAGTTTTGTTTTGATTAAAAACCCATTTTTTTAATTTGAGAGAATTGTGTAACCAATTTGAATAAATCGCAAAAGATTGGGAGAAAATCAGGGAGGTTGAGAATATCGTGGCTCATTAATACCACGATTTCAATTATTTTATTTACTGATTTTTTAATTAATATTATTTCCTATTTTTGAAAAAAACTATTGCTATGTTGGTGAAAATTAAAACTATTGTTATGTAATGATAATTAGTGTACTATATTTGTATAGTTTAGTTTTTTGCCCTAAATCATTCCCATCCCTTGAATTTGTTAATTGTTGTGAAAAGCTCCAAAAATTGTGGTTAGAAGGGAGGATAGAGAAACTGCCTAATTTGTTTGCAAATTCTATCACAATGATGGTTTTGAGGGACTCAAGACTGACACAAGATCCAATGCCTATTTTGGGAATGTTGCCTAACCTAAGGAATCTCAAATTGATTTGGGCTTATGAAGGAAAAGAAATAATGTGCAGTGATAACAGTTTCAGTTAACTAGAGTTTCTTACTCTTTTAAGTCTTGAGAATCTAGAAAGATGACATTTGGCCACAACTGTCATGCCTCTCATTAAAGGTCTTCGTATCCAAGATTGTCGAAAGCGGAAGGAGATTACAGAAAGAATAAAATAACGTGAAGCTTTTCAAGCATACATGAAGTCTTATTTGATAATAGAAAAGGTAAATATACAAACAAATCGCAATCCTACATAACTTTTTTCATTTTTTCTTTTTATATAAATAGTGTGTTAAATAATATTTGTGTTAAACAAGAGTAAAAGTTGTCTGAGGAACTGGTTTTCACCTTCATCAACTTGGGCTCTCACTTTACTCATTATTTCAACATTCACTTGAGTTTTCAATCTTCCATTTCTTTTTGTTTTTTGCTTTTTTAAGCATGTGGAATTGATTCCAACATTACTTTTGTTTTTGCGTATTCTGTGCAAAATTATTTTATTGATCTAAAGGTAAATTAATGACGAGGTTAATGTATATGAGGGCATAGAATAATTATGTAAAATCTTACTTGATTACGGCGTGCGATCATGGTATTGAAGCTCAAGTTGAACTCGTTGATTGTTCAATGAGGTACGAGCAATACTCGTTCACTTAAAAGATTATTGGAAATAGATACACTCATTGATGGACTGACTAGTACCTTGCTTCATTCATGAAGTGAGTTACAACTCCACTAAATAACTCCCTATATTAAAAGAGGAAGAACTATGCATTATTGAATGTAGTGGGAGTTATGGGATAAGGGGTGATGTAACTCATAAATGAATTAGAGTTACAACTCTTAACTTTGTCCTATAAAAGGGAGGACTTGGGGTCATCCAAAGACAACACAAAAAACACAAGAAGAGAGTTCCTTAGATAAATAGTTCAGTTGTTGTGAAAAACAATTAATAGAAGACTCCATAGTGATCTTGTAAGAAACCGCTTAGGCAATTGGTGGTGATAGCACTTGATCCTAGAACAAGAAGATATGTATAATTCCGCATAAATCTCCAAGTATAAATCCTTCATTGGTATCAGAGCAAGGTTTGTTAGATGTGATTATCTTTTCATCATTGTATCATTAAAATTTAGTGATAAGCGGATTTTTCGATTTTATTACATTTCGAAAAAGGTTTTCATTTTTTTTTTATAAACGTATTGACTTTCGGCTAAGTTATCTTCTAGAGTGCACTGTCAAGCTGAACAAGCCATATATTAATAGAAATATATTTTTTGACAGCTTCCCATCGATATATTATTTGTAAAATTACGATATCGGATGAAGGAGATATAGGTGTTGAAAGTTGGCTGCCAAAGAAGAAAAAAAAACTGGAAATTTCAGCAAGACTGCCCAACTTTCAAGCTCATTTTCTCCCTCTTCATGTTTCCGATGTGTGCAAGAAATATATCACTGAAAAGATATTTTCAAAATCTTTCTAATGATCTATTATTTATAATTTTTTTGACATCAAATAAAGGATACATGAGTGCTGAAAGTTCGCTGCTTGAAAACATAACCGGGAAATTGTTTAAATTCTAACAGTTTTCTAGGCAAATTTTAATTAAAAAAAATAGTAATCCATGATTATGGTATACGTCATTTGTTTGAGACATATGTATATTGAACGATTTATATATATATATATATATATATTGAGTGGAAATTCTTATTGATAGACAATTTTTCTTATTTAAAACTATCATAATTTATTAGCGCACATTTAATTTAAATATCTTAATCCTACATAACTTTCTTCATTTTTTTTTACTCCATATAAATAGTGTGTTAATTTAATAATATTTGTTTTAAACAGGAGAAGAACTTCTCTCACTTGGTTTTTCAATGTTCAATTTCTTTTTGTTTTTGGCTTTTTTATAATGTGTGAAATTGGTTTAAACACAACTACTTCTTCTTTTTTGCGTATTTTGTGCAAAAAACATTTATTTATCTAAGGCAGAATGGTCTAAGAGACCCTTATACTTGGCTCCGTTTGCATATTGGACCCCTATACTTATGACTTTGCCAACTGAACCCTTAAATTCTCTGAAACACAATATACCAAACACATTTGACCATTGACTGAACACATGTGACATTAATATTGCTGACTTGAAATGATGTGTGATTCCACGCAATTTAAAGCAAGTGTGTATAAAATTTATATGAAAAAAAAATATTAAAAATTTAAAAAATAAATAAATGAAAAACAAAAATAAAATAAAAAGGCAGTCATCTTCTTCAATCAGCCTGTCGCTGCTGCTCCCACCACCAGCCAAATTTCTTTAACCCATTCCACTTCTTTCCTTCTTTCTTTGGATTCACCCACCATTTCCCTTCTTCTTCTTCTTAATACCCCGCACACTGTTTCACCCCTACATATTTTCTCAAAATTCATTATTTTTGCTGCAAATCAACGTCTCTCCTGGTTCTTTTCGTTTTGCCATATTTTTTCTTTTAAAATCTCGATTCGTGCGTATTCTTTGGTGATAGTGGGTATTTAAAAATGAAAAACTTCATTCATAAGCTTGATGAAGCTTCAAGAATAACAAATGGGTTTTGTGAATTTATAAATTAAATTTGAAATTGTATAGAGATTTGTTGGGTTTATGTTTGTGAACCAATAGTGTAAAATTCAAGTCAAATAGTTAAGAATTTTACCAATTTGACATGAATTTGGTGCTTTGAAAGCAAAAGGAGAGAAAATAATGTTCAAAATTTCCAGCATATGCAGAAGTATGCCTTTTATTTTAAAAATATTTGTTTAATATTTAAAATCTTATATATCATTAAAAATGACGTGGAATCTTACATGTAAATGAGTGTACCACACGCACACATATAGAATGAGGAAAGAGTTTAAAATATTGTGTTGTGGTGAGTTTAAGAGTTTAGTTGACAAAATTGTAAGTATAAGGATCCAACTTACAAACAGAGCCAAGTATAAGGGTCTCCCAGGTCATTCTGCCTTTATCTAAAGGTAAATTAATGACGAGGTTAATATGAAGGCATATAATGATTACCATGAGGGCATTCCGATAAAAATATTGTTTTTTAAAAACCTTATTAGTTAGATAACGATTAAAAAATTTCTAATAAAATAGAAAATATTTTATTTCTTAATATTTTCCAAATTGAAGTAGGATTAATATTTTCTGATTAAAAAAATCATTATTAGAAGAAGAATGTATCTTAAAAGAAAAAAAATAATATTTATTTAAAGAAGAACATTTTTGACCCATTAAGTAATAATTACAATTATTAAAATACATAGTTTCTATTGGTTGAGAAATCAATGCAATCACCATTCTATTTAAACAATTAATTGAGGAACCTAAATTTGTAACACAAAATAAATACTAGAAATTAAGCTATAGTAATACATAAAAAAAAAACATGGATTATTCTATTTTAAACATGAGAGCTTTAACCATTTTAATTATTATTGGATTTTTGGGGTTTACTAGTTTTGTGAAAAGTGAACCAAATATGAAAGTTGTGACTTGTGAGTTATATTTGCAATGGTAATAAGTATGATATGAGTGGTTCATTTGCAAAAAGTTTGGCTTATGTTCTTGAAGCTTTACAAAATGAGACACCAATTAGTCAAGGTTATTGTTGGAGATAATAATTCAAAGTTGGAGTAGAAATTCTAAGTTGATTAGGATTTGTTATATATGGCATTTACTTATTTATGTTTAATTATGATTTGTTAGTTAGAGTGGTTCCTAGTCCTAGTTTAATTTGGTTTTTACTTTTATAAATAGGGATGTTACTAGTTATTTTCAACATACAGAAGAAATGCACAGAAATATATAGAAACATATAGAACTTTTGAGTTTATAAATAAAATATTTTTCTTCAGTTATGATTATTATGTAACATCTCCTTATCCTAATTATGCTTTAGCTTATGGCCATGCTACATGTACTTCAAGTTTAATAAATTCAGATTGTGCTACTTGTGCAAATTTTGCAAAATCTAACTTAATTACTGCTTGCGATCGTGTGGTATTGGAGCACAAATTGAACATGTTGATTGTTCGATGAGGTACGAGCAATACTCGTTCACTTGAAAAATCATAGAGAGGATTTTGATCTTTCTTGATCGTCTAACATATTAAGTGTCAATTGTCCGAGCTTGGGTAAGCTTGGAGGCTATTCCGACTTTTCGTATAATAAAGATTTGGATTGATCTATGGGGTGTAGTTTTTTTTTTTTTCCTCTTTTGTTTTCTTCATTTTCCTAAAGTTTTGAGTCATAGTTTTATTGCCAATGTTTACTCTCTACTATGGTTTTCTTGAATTTAAACTTTATGCTGTACTTGCTTCTATGTTTATATGTGGTGTATTTGTCGTGTCATAAGAGATTAATCTATCACTTTCAAATATTCATGTAGTTGATGTTTATTCATGTTCCATTATAGTGGAAAATAGGAACCTGTCAAAATTATTTCTTGTAATTAGACACTCGAGATTTTAGTCCTTTCAAGTTACTGAATCTTCTTGACATAAACTGGAAAATTCTTGCAACTTCGACAAACATAAAAAATCACATTATCAGGATGTAAGTCAAAAACCAAAACACAATTTGAAATTTTATCTCAACAAAACATTACAACTACAAAACAATGGAAAAAGGAAGAAACGAAGATGAACAAAACGAGATAGGAATCAGGGATACATCAAAAATCAATGAGGAATCTCTATATAAGACAATCAGAGTGACAAATGATTGAATCTTCGTGGATCATGGCAACAAGAGTAGGCTCTAGTTTATTAGCTGAACGGGTATTGCTCGTACCTCATTGAGCAATCAACAAATTCGACTTGACCTCCAACGCTACGATCACAAGTACTCAACAAAAATGTTTTTGCACTACTTAAACAAAGACCACAATATGAAAATTCAATAATGGAGTTGCAAGTAGCATGGCCATAAGCTAAAGCATCATTAGGATAAGGAGATGTTATGTAGTAATCATAACCTTGATTTGGTGTCACATTTTGTAATGCTTCAACAACATAAGCCAAACTTAGTGCAAATGGACCACTCTTATCATACACATTGCCATTGCAAATATGGTTAATCTCTTTGGTATTTGGTTCACTTCTCACAAAACTATTAAACAAAAACATTCCAATTATAAGGAATGTGGTTAGAATTTTCATTCTCAATAATGAATCCATATGTATCTAGCCTCTCTATTATTGAATATCTTCCTATCTTCTATTTGTTTTAAGTTTTACATGTTCTTGTTTAAATAGATTTGTCCATCTCTATTGGTTTCTCCATCAATGCAAATTAAATATTCAATGATTTTGGTATAACTTGTTTTTAGTTTTCACTAAATATTCATAGGAAACCACATTTTCATTACAATTTTTTACTCTTCCATTTCTTTCAAAAATGTTCTGAAAAATATTTTCTTGAGTCAATGATCTTTCGGAAACAACCTCTCTGTCTAATAAAAATAGAGATAAAGGTCTGTGTATACCCCACTACTTGTGGAACTTTAATTTACTTAATATATTATTATATATTGTTGTTGTATTATATTCCTAGGAAAACATACATGGAGTACATTGTTTTTTAACCAATGTATATGCCGGCAAAGAAATCTTGCTTTTGTACTGATAGTCCATTTTTGGGATTCTCTTGCTTATATCTTCATTCTTGACTTAAACTTGTATCCAAAACTTTATTTAATCATTATCTCCATAATCTTACATATTATTTTATATGATGTTGTGTTGTATTATATGTGACGTTCTACTTTAGTCTCTTTAATAGTCGTGAAGATAAATATATAAAATAAATTCTAATTTACAAAGATCAATATTTCTGATTTAATCACGCTGTTGCAGTTTTGCATAAATAAATATGATTGATAAAATGTTTTGTTTGATATTTGCACAAGGATTTTACTTTTATAAAAATGATATTTTAAAAACATGTACATTATCAACTTTAACTAATTATTTATAAATAAATAGGGAAAATTACGAGTTAAGCAAACTTATACTACTTAATTAGTCATTGTAGTTATAGTTTGCTATAATTACCATTCACGACTAACAGTAAGTGTTAATTACGTGGGCTGACTTCGAGTTTGTATAATTCGCCGTGTTTGTATAATTCACAACTAACAATTCTTGGTTTGATGTGTATTTGTATGCGATGATTTGTATTTGTATATGACGGTGATTTTCTTTGGTTTTTCAGTCTTATTACCAGATACATTCAA
Source organism: Solanum piurae (assembly GCA_029582685.1). Taxonomy (NCBI): domain Eukaryota; kingdom Viridiplantae; phylum Streptophyta; class Magnoliopsida; order Solanales; family Solanaceae; genus Solanum; species Solanum piurae. The sequence continues at coordinate 7,331 of JAJOOO010012662.1, read as the reverse complement.
TCTCTTTGTATAACTTTTTAATGTTTGTATAAACGTGTAGTTTTTGGATTTTGTATAATATAATTTGTTGAATGTAATTTGTATAATATAACTTGTATAACTGTTTAAAGCTCATATGTGTGTGTATTTGTATAAATTAGTTATTTCGAGTTTTATCATATTTGTATAATTTTAAAATTTGTATTGCTCAATTACACAAATACACGCGAATTATACAAATGTACTCGCGAATTAAACAAACGAGGTGTGAATCATACAAATTATTGCCCTCTCTCGCTCGCCTCTCTCCTCCCTCTCTCGATCTCGCTCACATCTCTCCTCCCTCTCCCATTCTCGCTCGCCTCTCTCCTCTCCTAACATGTAGCTACGAATCGTAATTAGCAAAATATAGCTATGAAGCGTAATTAAGCTATTTTTAATGGTGGGCTATTAGTTCACAAACTGCTTGTTGCTTGTTATAACTAAGGGCCCGTTTGACCATGTGATATGGTATCATGACATGAAATCATGATATGATATTATAATTTGGAATTATGAGATGAAATTGAAGTTTTGTTTGGACATGTGATATGAAATTTTTATGTTGTATATTTTCTCATAAACATAAGAATCTCATAAGTTGTAAAACTATTAAAATAGGCCCAATTGTTTATTCAATCTTACCAAATAAACAAAAAATTATACAATCGCATAATAAATTATTACAAAGCTATTTGTTCTCCACTTAAGTAATTGTTTCATCTAACTTTAATTCATCAAACTTTAATTCAATAAAAAAATTTGAACATAAATTGTAGTGTACTAGTCCTTAATACAATCCTCCCACATAGTATGAACAATTTCCTCACGTTGAACTTGCATTTCTCGATCATGTGACCGAGAAGACGAACCAACATTGTTAGTTTGAGCCATTTGTTGGTCAATATCATCTGCAACTATATTTTCATGCTCATAGACCATAAATATTTCATCAGTCTTTTGGTATTCTCGCAAATGATTATGTAACACTGCACAAGCTATGACAATTTTCACTTGTGTATCAATATCATAATGGTTCATGCCTTGTTTCAGTATTCTAAATCTATTTTTCCAAGCTCCAAAAGTCCGTTCAATCACATTGCACAGAGATGAATGCCTATAGTTAAACAGTTCTTTGGTATTTTGAGGTTCTCTTTCACTTCCTCTGTAATCTTGCAAATGATAGCGTATTCCTTTTTATGGAGCTAAAAATCCTTTTGTGTTTCGAAAACTAGCACCAACAACATAATATTTATCTACCAACAAATATTTTATAAATAATTACTAAAAGCATATGTGACGTAAATGAGACATCTTTGTGTAAATAAATAATATTTATTTTAAGGATGTAGTTTAAAGTTTTCATGTGGTGGAAATTAAAATTGTGACGTTGGTTCAACAAGTACATTCTCAAGTACTTTACTGTCATGTGCGGTGCCTTCCCAACCAGCAACAACAAAGGTAAATCGCATATCAAATCACAAGCACATAAGACATTTTGTGATGTTCTTCCTTTGCGATTACGATATGCTTGTTGCACCGCTTTAGGAACCTCCCCTTCTATATATGTTCCATCAATCGCACCAACACAATCCTACCAAATAAAAAATACATCAATATTATTTTAGTGAACATAAAATAAATTGGAAGCATTATAGAATGCACTTCATAAAAATAATGTTTGTAAGAGCAATAAAATAATGCTTCCAAGACAATGCAAAGTCATAAAATAAAGATTATCTCTTTAAATCAAGTTGATAGTGAGTATGTAACTAAATACTAATAACTTACACATAAAATATAAATGTGCACTTATTAAGGTCATAAAATAAATTTATTAATGTGTTTGAAATTTTACCTTAAACCAAGACCAAAATCGAGTATGTCGAATTTTAGAATGTACACCTGTCATATTTTTTGGTTGTATAAATGTTAGTACCATCTTGCTAATTGCCTCGGCAACTATTTTATGTCGGTGAAAATAATAAATTTTAAAAAGTAATGATGTGATTATAAATTTTATTTACATATGAAATAAATGGTTAGTAGATATAAATGTGGGGTTGTTTTAACAAAATATAAACTTGTGGATCAATTTTTGTATTAAAAATATCTCAAATCATGATATGGAATTCCCATATCATGGTTTTTGAAGAATATGAAATATGGAATCATGAGATGAAATCAACGTAAAATTGCGTATCCAAATGCTGATTTTATCTCACGATTCCATATCGTGATATGATATTGCATGACCAAACGCCTACTTATTTCTTTTTATTTTCATTGTAGTACATTACAAATAGAAATTCTAAAAAAAAGTTGAAGCTTTTATTTTTTTGTTTTAGAATCCAAAAACAATAATATTGCAAAAAAAAAATGAATTGTTTTTTAAACCCTGACCACAATATTATCTTCATAAGATGTTATTAGTAATACTCTCTGTCTCCATAATCTTATCCAAATATTTAACAGTCCACAATTCAAGTTTCAATATTTAACAAGATATCTAAATTTAAAGTTAATATCTTAACAAGTCATTAAATTATTAGAATTGAACTAGTAAAGTAATTGAACTTTGTTTTGCATCAATAAAATCTCTTAACTTAAGGTTTTTATCTTTAAAAATCACTCAATTATATTTGTCATTAAAATAAAAAATTTGATATGATAAATAAACTATTTTATACGTCATGTAAATATAAATCTCACAAATAAACAATTTTTTTCTAAAAAAAAACCATTACGATTCTTCTCCTTCTTAATTTATCATTAACCAAATATCTGTCTTGTCCGTTTGAATGATGGAACTCCCAAAGGAATGATTTTCAAACCTCTGCCTAAATTTGACATGAATAACATTTTTATTTATTCTTATTTTTTCAATAAATCTAAATTAATTCAAGTACAATAACCAGCAATCCTTCAAACCGTAACATAAATATGGTCAAAACATGACACCTTTAGCAACTCCAAAACTCATGCAGATAGAGTGACATAAAAAATAATTTGTTTAGTCATATCAAATTTAATTTCATGATAAACATAATATAGTGATTTTTGTAGATAGAAACCTAAAATTTGGTGATTTTATTAATATAAAATAAAGTTTAATGACTTTGCTAAATAAATGCTCATAATTCAATGACCTTTTAAGATATTAATGTAGTCACTTAAAATTTATTAAATATAAATTTATAAAGTGATTCGAATTATATTAAATTCATGAATATATTATTCCAAATAAATATTATGGATTAATATAATTGAGTTAATTATTTAAATCTGATAAATATGGATTTAATTAAACCCCGCTCCATAAAGCCCATATGCCATGTCACTTAAATCTGATTGGCCGAAGAGAATCATATTCCTATCACAACTCCTCTATTCTAAAACTATAAATAAGGGTCCTCATAATTCAAAAAAGAGACCAAGAATTTTAACAAGAAGCTAGAGAAAGCTCGTGGATCAAAAGCCGCAGATTTATCTACAAGTTCAAGAGTTCAAGAATTCAAGCGTTCAAGTTTCAAGAACGATCAAGATCAAGACCACCGGGCTCAAGATCAAGCTCAAGAGCCCTTGAATTACATTTGAAAAGGCGAATTCAGAGGAATCATAGAGATTTTAACACTCACACTTTGAAATGATAAAACGATTGTTGAATAATTTTCCGTACTTGATTATTGTTATCTCGACTGCGAATTTTATTATCTACAAATTCTGGCACGCCCAGTGGGACAATATCTACCTCTCATCTCAACTTTTCAAGCATCAAAGAATATCAAAATGACTTGCACTATAGAAGAACGACTAGCAAGCTTGACTAAAGTAATTGAAGGCTTGATGAAGTGTGCTCACGAACAAGATGCTAGACTTTCCAAGCTATCAAATAAGATGGATAGCATGATGGAAAGAAGATTGAGTCAAGAATCTTTGAAGCTTCCTAGAATTCAAGACGAAGGAGAGTCTTGCATAAAGCAAACAAAGATCAAAGGGATTCATCTCTCCGCTGGAACTTTAATTCCCATTGATCAATTGAAGGACTTTATCATAGAGGCTATCGAAGACGAATTTGAGTCCCCATCCAAATTTTCTCCCGCATATGAAAATTCATATACACAAAGAATTGATAACTTGAAAATGCATGAGGGCTATCAACCTTCTAAGCTTCAACAATTTGATGGCAAAGGAAATCCCAAATAACATATAGCACACTTTATCGACACTTGCAATGATGCTGGGACGTATGGTGATTTTCTCGTTAAAGATTTTGTTCGATCTCTCAAAGAAAATGCCTTTGATTGGTACACAGATCTCAAACCAAATTCTATAGATTGTTTGGAGTAGTTAGAGCAAAAGTTCCTCAATCGTTTCTATAGCACAAGATGTGTCATTAGTATGATTAAACTTACAAAGGCTCGTCAAGGTGAAAATGAGCTAGTTTTTTACTTTATCAATCGCTGGAGAAGTTTGAGCCTCAACTGCAAAGATCGCCTTAGTGAAACTGCTAGCATTGAAATATGCATCCAAGGCATGAATTGGGGTCCTCACTACATCTTGCAAGGATTAAATCCCAATACATTTGAAGAGTTGACAACTCGTGCACATGACATGGAATTAAGCTTGACTTTAAGAGAAGATCAACAATCTCCTTTCTATAAACCTCATTGAGATGAAGATATAGAAGAACTCCAAAGTGGGGGTAAATTTGCATCTGAAGATGACTTTGAAGAATCAATATATATCTAAATTCTCCTTAACACATGAGCTTAAACTGCAAGTTACAACGCTCCTCAACGTATGAGCTTAAACTGCAAGTTATAATGCTCCTTAACACATGAGCTTAAACTGCAAGTTACTGTCACGACCCGGGGTTACCCCATATGAGCAACACGGTGTACTTGACCCCGAAGGGGTCTCATACAAGCCCTTAGCATAATCATAAACATAAAGTCATAAAAATGATGCACAATTAAAAAAAATTACAATGTAAGAGTCTAGACCTTTGTCTCAATCACAATCTAAAACAAGCGAATACAATAGAGAGTCAATAAGGGCCACAACACTTAATACAACATAGTCTCAAAAATAGAAAATACAAAGAAACTAGAAATGAATAATGTCTTGTCCTCGAACCATGAGGACTCACCAAGCTTAGGGAATAGTCAACCCAAGCTTCTCTTGAAGGAAGAAGTACGTCTCAACGATCGAAACCTATACTTATTGAAAATGTAGAAATATGGGTTAGCACATAATTACTAAGTAAGGAAGCCATGCATAAAAATCCTTAAAACATGCATAAAAGAGACATTTAGTTGAAATCATCCATTTATCAAGTTTAAAAGACATTATGCACATTTATGAAAGAACATAAGTCGAACCATATCACAAGCAACCCCAAACCTATACTAGTGCAATGCAAAGGCAAGATCCCATAACCCTACAAGGAAACATTCATATTCATAACTTGTAACAAGTATAGTCAACCTTAACATTCATACATGTCATACATACATAATTCATGAGTCTTCATAGCATAGGAGAAACCACCCCACAACCCCTTTCTAAGTCTACTTGTGCAATGTACAAGTGGAGTCCCATACCCCCACTCACACTAAGTAAAACTCAATAAGAAGTCATAAGTATAGTTCATATTAATGTTCATGGTTCATAGTCTTGTTCTTGTTCATATTCTTGACATATAGGGAAATTTAGCCTTAACCGTCATAGACCATGTGAGCTACATGGAATCCGGTGTCATGACCCACACCAAAAAGTAGTGTCCTACTTGCCTAAGGTAGGACTAACATGTATAGCATTTAGGTGGATCCACTAGCTAAAGACCTATGTGGGAACATAGTTATGGGATAAGGATATTGCTACTAGAAACCCAAACTTTCTAATGTAAAAGGTTTCCATCTCATGAGATAACTTGTATTGGGAAGCCGGACTTTCTAACGTAAAAGGTTCCATCTCATTTTCATATCCACTCGGTGCTAAGCATAATTCCCTTTAAAGTCAAATTAAGTCTTTACTTAAATTCATGTTCATGAAAGAATGCATTAGGCACTCAAGTCAACATGGTATCATAATAGCTCATAGATTCATTAGGTGAGAATGTCCTTTCAACCTTAGAATCATCAATACGTGAGTAAACCTTTCACATCATATCCATAGTGTGTTCGTGAGAATAGCCTTCCATTCAACACAACAATACTAACATAGTCACAAACATATCATACATAGTCATGTGTAAGGGCAGGGGGAAAATAATCTTACAACCATACCACAATTACACAACAATCATAAGATCTTCACTTTCTAAGTGAATCATAAGCTTATTCATAAAGTCTCATAAAGATGTACAACCCTCATACATTGCCCTTCAAGGGTCATGAATCATAATCAACCCAATCATATATAACTACTACATAATATACGAGGAATTTCATGATTCAATAGCTTAATCAACATAAGCATATTCAATTGACATACTTATAATATCAACAAACCCACCTCATCAATTCGTGATTTATCAATATGGGGAAACATGGGTCTATGTGGAATTTTCGTCATAAAACATCAATAATCCATTAATCCAACCATAATTCATCATAACCAACCATAATCAACCATAAATAAACAATTGAAAACGTTTTGGAAGGAGACCCATGTCATAGATTGAATACCCTAGAATTGGGGAAATTGGGAATCTTGAAAACCAACTTTTCGAGGAAACTCTATGGGTGGAGACTACCCATAGATGAAAAGAATCCATACCTTGATTATAAATCCCCAAGAAATTTGAGGAAGAACCTTTGAAGTCCACAACCCTAGCTCCAATGGCTCCTTTCTTCTTCCTTGAGTTTAGAGAGAGAAATATTGAGAGAGGAGGGAGTTTTTGATTTCAATTGAGTGTTTGAGTATAATGACTTGTGTTGGGTGTATTTGAACTTAAAATAACTTATATAGTACCCCTTAAAATACCCAAAACGACCTCACTTAATTTGAGCTTAAAAAGGAATTGACTTAATTGACCCTCACTTAAGGAATCCCGTCCAGGCTCACGAGTCATGGTGAGGACCACGACCCGTGGTCCTCCTCGTGAAGGTTGGACAGTGGCTTGGCACTTGGTGCCTTAGGCTCACAAGTCCAAGGCATTACCACGAGGGGCTCCACGAGCTGTGGTCCCTCTCGTGGTTCTTGAGGCAATGAGCTTGCCACTTGGGGCTCTTAGCTACTTTGCCCAAGTCTTCTTTACCACCACGAGCCGTGGTCAAGATCACGAGCCGTGGTCAAGACCACGAGCC
>JAJOOO010012660.1:0-21345 GCA_029582685.1 Solanum piurae | reverse complement strand
GAGACGGGAGGAGTGGAGGAGCTGCTGGCCGGCGCTGCCTTCGCTGGAGCTGCTGCTCCTTGCTGGACTGCTGCTTGCCTGTTCGTTGGAGATGGTTGCTGCCGGCTGCTCGGAGAAAGGAGAATAGGAGAAAAGAGAGAGGATGAGGGGAAGGGGAAGAACGAAGGGAGAGAGGAGAAAAAGAGGCCGAGAGAAACGGGTGTTTTGGTGGCTGTTAAGGGAGGGAAATGGGAGAAGAAAAGAAATTAGGGTTTTTTCCATTTCCAAATTGTTTCTCCCCCTCCCCCACTTAAAACTAAGAAATAGATTAAATAGAAAATTAAAAATCATCTATTGTATAATATTATTATCTAAAAATCATGGGTCGAAATTACTAGTTAATAAAATAATCGTATACGAAAACTTATCTATATTTGAATGAATTTTTAAACTGTGCAAAATATTAAAATGAATATTAATAAATATAACTAATAAAATCAATATTAAAAAAATAAAATAAATGTAACTAATGACATGTAAAAAATGCAATTTTAAAATTAACTAATAAAAAAATAAATCCTAAATTTTGATAAATAAGGATAGTTATCGATAAACTTATTTAAAATTATAAAAAAATTATTTTGAACTATTAAATAAATGAAACTTAAAAGTTACGAATTTTGAAAATGTTAGGCCAAAATTAGGTGTCAACAATCTGCACATTTTGAAGGTTAGAGTTAATCTTCGGAGCAATAGTAGAACTTGTTTTACATGATTACGTTTACACCAAGATCTGCACTTCCTGGTAGTAGATCTTACTAAGGGATTCACAACTCCCACGATAATTGGTTTAAGAGACAAATAAGGTATAGTGATGAGCTGAAGAACTAAGTTTAGAGTTTCGATTGGTTCAATGGAGTGAAGACGAGATCAATTCCATCACTATGTCAGCACCTGAAAACCATGATATCATCATATAATATTATAAGTGGGAAGCTACAAAGATGAAAAGTTGGATTACCATTTTACCCCTAGACTAAATTAAATTAATTAAATAATATTATTTTAATTATTTTTTGAATTTTAAGTTATTTATTAGAAAGGGAATGTGGAAGAACAAGAGTCAATTAGGATTTCGAGAAAATAAGTACATGAATCAAGATATTCCCGCCTTTAATTTACCCCTAGACTAAATTAAACGTTTAATTAATTAAATAATATTATTTTAATTATTTTTTGAATTGTAAGTTATTTAATAGAAAGGGTATGTGGAAGAACTAGAGTCATTTAGGATTTCTAGAATTTTAAATAAGTGCATGAATTCAGATTTCCCCCTTTTTAATTTTAAATTAAAGAATATGAAGAGTTGTAGCCAAATCAATATATACCACTACCAAATACAAATTCATTATCTTGAATTCTTTCACTAGCATTTCTACGTACACCTATGGTAATGTTCCTTCTTTTTCCATCTTCTATTATTTGTTTGTAAGATGTTTTGTTGACATTCTTTGATAGGGCGTAACGTCGCGGTGACTCACCAAAAAGAATAGTTATCAATTTATAAAAGAATTAAAAGATTTTTAAAAATGGTAAAGGAGTAAAATGGAGTCGCCACCTAAATTTTAGGAAAACTAGAAAACCAATTAACAAATTAACTTAAAAGAAATGTCTACGAAACCAATAGATTCTAGGTAAGAGTTCAAGTTATTCCGAAGGGAAGGTGTTAGGCATCCTTCGAAATCCACAATTGTGGGTCCCGACTTAATTAATTTTTTTTCAAATTAAGGAGAAGATAAAAACAATATACAAGTGTCATGCATCGAGCCTACATCCCGAACGTGGCTGGAACTCGAGAACCATTGCTGGCCACAAGAGAACCCTTGGTCTGACTTACTTACTCATCGGAAGACTCTGCATATTTATAATGATCAATAGCACTATACTCACTTGAATAATAAAATACTGAGAATGCTTAAAAGTCAAGCATTCAACTTGGCCAAAATGGCAACTCAAGTCTTAACATATGAACTGAAAATGTAAAGACAACTGAACTACTAACTGTTTGACTGTCTATGAAGCCTCTAAAACAAAGAGGGATGTCAGGACAAGACCCCTCTATCATCCTAACAATGAAATACTAAAAGCAAATGATAAAAAGAGTCCTCCGAAATGCAAGGAGGCACACCAACTGACTCTGAGTGCTCAACTAAATCAACGAAGCGCTGGATGCCGATAATGGTTACCTGCGTGTGCATCATAATAAGATGCAGGCCAACTGGCATCAGTACATTGAATGTACGAGTATACGAGTTGGTAAGCTTGAAAAGGATCTGAAAGGAACACTTACCTTGGCTTTACTCAACTCCTGAATAACTTAACTCAATATAAAGCAATAAACATATACAATATATAGAAAGCTTGTAAAACAGTGGAAAAAAACTTAGTTCATTAAAGAAAAATGCAATAAAAACTCAACTTTACTCATATAATAAAGTAATATAGTTTGTGTGGGAAATTCTCTAACCGACAACCACCACTATGAGCCTAAGTAGTGATACAATGTCTTGCCCATGCTGCCAGAACTATCCTATACTTTACCGTCATATAGAACGCTTAACTAAGTGGATCCACTAGTCTACGCTAAAAACATCTTAAGGAGTCATCTAACAAGTATGATCATTTATTACCCATGATGGCTACATGATTTATGGAGACTTGAGTTAATATGAACTCCCATCCCCATATCGGTGCTCAATACTACTCCCAAAATATACTTAGTTCATACGTTTTTAAAACAAACTTCTTTCTTTGGTTTGAGATAATTACTCAAAACTTAGCTTAAAAGCTCTCTTGGAAATCGGTGTTTCCCTTTCCTTGTTCAAATGTGAAAATATTTTAAACTCTTGGGAATACTTAGTTCCCTTATATATTTTTGAGAAATAAACTCAACACTTTACTCTTAGCTTAACTTGAAACTCATGTCTTAAAGCAGAGTTAAAACGTTTGTGAAAGACTTTGGAAAACTTTATAAACTTCTCTTCACTTGCTTCTTATCTTCTAGACTTGACTCTTAACTTTCCTTAAATTGAATTATGGATTCAAGGTTCATGATCTCATGTTTATGGATGATTTCATGATATTTAGATGCACCTAAGAGTGTTGAAATCAACTAAGAAACATAGGTACATTGCTAACGAACAAGTACGAAAAGATAAGGAACAAATGGGAATAACTGGCCTCCCTGGTGCTCTAAGAGGAACGGGGTGCCAACCCTCAATATTCAGAGGCTGGTCTGGGGTGCGCTGGCTGGCGCAGCGCCCCAAGGGTGAAAGTTCATAGAACCTTTTGGGGGGGGGGAGCTGACTGATGCGACGCCCCACCCCTATCCCCATGTGTTTGACGAATTTTCTTCTCCGTTTTTCATCTCTAAACCCTCTAAACTTCAATGGTTCCTTCCTCAATATATGATAGATTCAAACCGAAATTATACCCGGAAACATGAATCAAACCGCAAGAAACTCCAACAACATAACCCATAAGAAATTCAAACGAAACTTTCAACAATGTTCATCAAAAACTCAATTTCTAAACTTTCAAAGACTTAAATTCGCTGAACTGAATCATGGTTGGCATGTGGGTGAACTAATCCAATGCTATGTGATCTCACATACCTCATAGGGATCACCCCTTGACAAAATCCAAAAGCTAAACTCGACGATCTTGACGAATCTTGATTTCTCTTCTCCTTTCTCCTCTTTTCTCTTTTCTCCAAGCCCTAGCGTGAAACTTCAACTTTTCTAAATTGACTAAAATCTGATTTTACCCCAATTAACTCCTCAAAACGAATTAGAATAATTAGGTAAGGAAAAGACTAAATTACCCTTCCAAAATCCGGATTAGACTTTCCTTATTCAAACAACCCAACTTCCAAATGACATAACTCACTCATACGAACTCGGAATAACACAAACTCAGCGGCGTTGGAAAGGTTATTCCAAAATATTTCCAACCATATCTGGAAATACACCTAACTCATCCTGATCTAAGAGTTATGGCCACTTGAAGTTGATCAAAAACTCAACTAACATACTTCACAATTTTCCAGACTTTCATATACTTTCCAAAAAAGATTCTTTCCCAAACTTTTAACTCTTTCCTAGTTATTTCAATTTGTGAGATGTTACAATATCTCCCTCTTGGGAACATTCATCCTAGTATGAGATTACTCTTACTAAGATAAGGGTGTAATATTAGACATATATTTCAAACACCCAACAACCAAAGAAATACAACATGCCAATTTATAAATAAAATGCCAAGAAAAAGATTAGTACTTTGATTTGGGACTTCTCCGAATTCGAAGAGATATGGATATCTTTTTTTCATATCCTCCTCATTTTTCCAAGTAGCTTCCTTAACAAATTGGTTTCTCCAAAGGACTTTGACTGATGCACTTCCTTAGTCCTCAACTTGCGAACTTGGCGATCTAGAATCTGAACAGGAATATCCTCATAAGATAAGCTATCATTGATCCCAATATCTTCAGTTGGTATGATCAATGAAAGATCACCCATGCACTTCTTCAACATGGAGACGTGAAATACCGGATGAATCGCTGCTAACTCTTGTGGTAGCTCCAACTCATAAGCTACTTTGCCAATCCTCTTGGCTATTCGGTAAGCTCCAATATACCGGGGACTAAGCTTTCCCTTCTTACCAAATCGCATAACACCCTTCAAGGGTGAAACTTTAAGATATACCCAATCCTTTACTTCAAACTCTAACTCTCTTCTCCTAACATCAGTGTAGGATTTCTGACAACTCTGTGCCGTCTTTAACCTCTCTTGAATCATTTTCACCTTCTCCATGGCTTGATGAACTAGATCTGGTCCTATCAACCCTACCTCACAAACTTTAAACCATTTAATAGGAGATCTTCACCTTCTCCCACAAAGAGCTTCATAAAGAGCCATTTGGATGCTCGAGTGATAACTATTGTTGTAAGAAAACTCAAAAAGAGGTAGGTGATAATCCCAATTTCCTTTGAAATCAATTACACAAGCCCTCAACATATCCTCTAAGGTCTGAATAGTGCGCTCCGCTTGCCCATCAGTCTGAGGATGAAAAGCAATACTCAAGTTCACCTTTGAACCCAAGCATTTCTGAAAAGACTTCCAAAACTGTGTAGTAAATTGTGCACCTCTGTCTGAAATAATAGAGACCGGAACCCCATGAAGTCTTACCACTTCTTGAATATATAGCTTAGCATAATATTCTTCTGAATGGGTAATCTTCACCAGCAAAAACTGGGCAGATTTTGTCATTCTATCGACAATCACCCAAATGAAATCATGTTGCCTGCGAGACCTTGGTAAACCTGTGATGAAATCCATATTAATCAACTCCCACTTCTATTCCAGAAGTTCTATTTTCTTAGCCAAACCACCGGGCCTTTGGTGCTCTACTTTAACTTGTTGGCAATTCGGACACTTAGCAACAAATACTGCAATGCCCTTTTTCATGCTATTCCACCAATACACCACTCTCAAGTCACGATACATCGTTGTGGAACCCGGATGAATGGAATATTTGGAGCTATGAGATTCCTCCATGATCCTCTCTTGGAGTCCATCCACCATTGGTACACACAATCTACCCTGATATCTTAATACACCATCTCCCCCTTGTTTTAAAGCTAATATTTTTTGCTTATGAACATTTACCTTCAATTCAAGAAAAATTGGGTCTGGGTCTTGCTTTTCTTTCACTTCTAACACTAATGATGATTCAACCCCATTCATCACCACTACTCCTCCTTCTGTGGAATCCATTAGTCGGACTCCTAAGCGTGCAAGTCTATGCACATCTTTCGCCAACTCTCTATTTTCTTCCTCAACATGGGCGGTACTAACCATAGACAACCTGCTTAAGGCATCAGCAACAAATTAGCCTTACCTGGGTGATAAAGAATACTCATGTCATAATCCTTGAGTAATTCTAACCACCTCCTTTATCTGAGATTAGGCTCTTTTTGAGCGAACACATATTGAAGACTCTTGTGATCCGTAAATACATCCACATGAACACCATATAAATAATGACGCCATATCTTCAAAGCAAATACTACGCAGCCAACTCTAAGTCATGGGTTGGGTAATTCTTCTCATGACCTTTCAACTGTCTGGAGGCATAAGCTATAACTTTGTCATTCTGCATTAGCACACAACCCAAACTAACTCTAGACGCATCACAATACACCACAAAGCCTTGTGTACCTTCAGGTAAGGTCAACACTGGGGCAGTAGTCAACCTCTTTTTCAATTCCTGAAAGCTTTTCTCACAAGCTTCAGACCATTGAAACTTCACTATTTTCTGAGTCAACTTGGTCAAATAGGATGAAATAGATGAGAACACCTCTACAAACCTTCTATAATATCCCGCCAAATCCAAGAAACTCCTAATATTAGTTGGAGATGTGGGTCTAGGCCAATTATGCACTGTCTCTATCGTTTGGGTATCAACTCTAATTCCATCACCGAAAACTATGTGGCCCAAGAACGCCACAGACTCAAACCAAAACTCAAATTTAGAGAACTTAGCATATAACTCCTTATCCTTCAAAGTCTAAAGAACTATTTTGAGATGTCTAGCATGATGTTCTTCATTCCTTGAATAGATTAGTATGGCATCAATGAAGACGATAACAAACGTATCTAAATAAGGTTGGAAAACTCTATTCATAAGATCCATGAACGTTGCAGGTGCATTAGTTAAACCGAACGACATGACCAGAAACTTATAGTGACCATAATGGGTTCTGAATGCTATCTTGGGAATGTCACATTCCTTTACTTTCAACTGATGGTAGCCAGATCTGAGGTCCATTTTCCAAAAATAAGAAGCACCCTGAAGCTGATCGAAAAAATCATCGATTCTCGGAAGATGATACTTATTCTTGATGGTAACATTGTTCAATTGGCGGTAATCTATACACATCCTAAGGGAACCATCTTTCTTTCTCACAAATAAGATCGAAGTGCCCCAAGGTGAGACACTTGGTCGAATTAAACCCTTATCTAGCAGATCTTTCAACTGTTCTTTAAGTTCTTTCAACTCTGCAGGTGCCATTCTATATGGAGGAATAGAGATAGGATGAGTATCTAGAAGAATGTCTATGTCGAAGTATATTTCTCTCTCAAGAGGGACTTCGGGTACATCAACTAGAAAATCTTTTACTATAGGAACTGACTGGATAGGAGGTATCTCAACACTAGGTTCATTAACTCGGACTAAGTGATAGAAACCCTCCTTGGAAACTAACTTTCTTGCCTTAAGGTACAAAATAAAACGACCCTTAGGCACTGCTGAACTATTTTTCCACTCTAAGACCGGCTCATTATGAATTTCGAACTTGACAACTCGAGTTCTACAATCAATGGAGGCATAACAGGCATGAAGCCAATCCATACCTAGAATGACATCGAAATAGACCATGTCTAACTCAATTAAATCATTCATGGTATCTTTGTGATTGATGGAAATAACACAATCACGATAAACTTGCTTGGCTAGAATAGACTCCCCAACTGGTGTAGAAACACAAAAGGGTTCACAAGTTTCTCAGGAAGAACATCAAACTTATTTGCAACATAAGGGGTTACAAAAGATAAACTTGCTCCTAGGTCTAGCGAAGCATAAACATCAAAAGTAAAGACTTTGATCATACCAGTGACAACATTTGGAGAGTTCTCTTGCTCATGACGAATAATGATTGCATAGAGGCGGTTTGCTCCTCCGCCAGTACCGAATGTAGCTCCTCTAGGTGCATCCTTGTCTGGTGGTGCAACTGATGAAGATTGGGCTCTATTACCTTGATTTCCACTACCCTGTCTATTCTTAGGGCACTTTTTCATGAAGTGACCCTCATTTCCACACTTGAACCAACCTGACTGGCCATCATGACACTTACCTGGGTGGGTTCTAGCACATGCAGGAGCCCAGTTACCTCTTTATGCCACACTACCCTAAGACTGTGTAGGTCTAGCTCTGAAGTTCTACGAATTCTAACCATTATACTTGCTTTTGTTTCTGGGTGCAGGTGCACTAGCAGATGATGGAGCAGGTCTCTTTTACTTTTAGTGAAAGGACAAACGGTTCACATTACCTTTCTGCCTCCCAGACTCATTCCCTGTCTTAGCCTTCTTGTTTCTGAATTCCTCCATATCCCTCAGCTTCTCTTCCTCAATCTGTTGCACATAGACAATCAACTTTGATATGTCCATGTCCCCAATTAACATAGCTGCCCTACCTTCTTTGCTTAATAGATGGGACAACCTAACAACAAATAGACTCATTCTACTCCTCATGTCTGCAACCATCTCCGGAGCATAACAAGATAGTTGGGTGAACGTCAACCCATACTCTTGAACAGTCAAGGAATCCTGCTTAAGGGGAAGAATTCATCGTACCTTAGCCTCTTTTAGTTCTCGGGGAAAGAAACGCCCCAAGAAGGCCTCCTCAAAACATGCCCAACTCGCGGTGGTGCATCCTCAGCACTACCCTCTTCCACTAGTCAAACTAAGTCCTAGCAACATTCTTCAGTTGATATGTAGCTAGTTCAACTCTCTCAGTATCGGTAACATGCATAACCTCAAATACCTTTTTCAGTTCCTCAACAAAAATCTCTGGATCCTCAGTAGTGCTTGAACCCATGAAACTTAGAGGATTCATCCTCAAGAACTCTCGGATCCTCAAAGTATCAGTCACTTCTTGTCTAGCTCCTCTTTGTTGCCCAACCTGATTAGTCACAGCTTGACTTAACATCCTAATTTCTTTCCTAAATTCAGCATTAGTGACTTCCCCTTGAGGTTGCACTTTAGGTGCATTTGGTAACTCTTTCTTCCCAACAATACGTCTAGCAGGACGACCTCTGACAGCTCTTCGTGGAGGCATGATTAATTGAAAAACATGCGCAAGCACAAATTAGAAAGAAACTTTTTAGAGATCAAACTCTCACGCACGAAATGAGTATGAAAGAAGTGAGAATATTTCTTAAGTGTCGTAGCCTTCTAATTATAGATGTGGCGTGCTTCACACTGATAAATAGGACTCTACTGACACGGCTTCATAGACTCCCTATGACTCTTGAAGTCTGTGCTCTTATACCAAGTTTGTCACACCCCGAGCCTACACCCCGGATGTGGCAGGCACTCGAGAACCATTACTGGCCCAAACGAACCCTTGGCCTGACTTACTTACTCAACGAAAAACTCTATGCATATTTATAATGATCAATAGCACTATACTCACTTGAATAATAAAATACTGAGAATGCTTAAAAGTCAAGCATTCAACTTGGGCAAAATGGCAACTCAAGTCTTAACATATGAAATGAAAATGTAAAGACAACTAAACTACTATTTGTCTAACTATCTATGAAGCCTCTAAAATAAAGAGGGATTTCGGGACAAGACCCCCGATCATCCTAACAATGAAATACTGAAAGCAAATGATACAAAGTGTCCTCTGGAATTCAAAGAGGCTCACCAACTGACTCTGAGTGCTCAACTGGATCAACGGGGCGCTGGATGCCGATCCTGGTTACCTGCGTCTGCATCATAATAAGATGCAGGCCAACTGGCATCAGTACATTGAATGTACGAGTATGCGAATTGGAATGCTAAAGACAACTTAAGCTTGAAAGGATCTCAAACACTTACCTTGGCTTTACTGAACTCCTGAATAACTTAACTCAATATAAAGAAATAAACAATGCAATATATAGAAATCTTGTAAAACAGTGGAAAACAACTTAGTTCATTATAGAAAAATGCAATAACAAACTCAACTTTACTCATATAATAAAGTAATATAATTTATGTGGGAGATTCTCTAACCGACAACCACTACTATGAGCCTAAGTGGTGACACAACGTCTTGTCCACACTGTCAGAACTGTCCTATACTTTACCGTCATATAGAATGCTTAAATAAGTGGATCCACTAGTCTATGCTTAAAGCATCTTAAGGAGTCATCTAAAAAGTATGATATTTTACTACCCATGATGGCTATATGGTTTATGGAGACTTGAGTTAATATGAACCTGCATCCCCATATCGGTGCTCAATACTACACCTAAAATATACTTAGCTCATATGTTTTTAAAAGAAACTTATTTCTTTGGTTTGAGATAATTAATCAAAACTTAGGATAAAAACTCTCTTGGAAATCTGTGTTTCCCTTTTCATGTTCAAATGTGAAAATATTTTAAACTCTTGGGAATACTTAGTTCCTTTATAAATTTTTGAAAAATAAACTCAACTCTTTACTCTTTGCTTAACTTGAAACTTAAGTCTTAAAACAAAGTTAAAATATTTTTGAAAGACTTTTGAAAACATTATAAACTTCTCTTGACTTGCTTCTTAACTTCTAGACTTTACTCTTAACTTTTCTTGAATTGAATTATGAATTCAAGGTTCATGATCTCATGTTTATAGATGATTTCATGATTTTTAGATGTACCTAAGAGTGTTGGAATCAACTAAGAAACATAGGTATATTGCTAAGGAACAAGTACAAAAAGATGGGGAAGGAATGGGGAGAACTGGCGTCCCTAGCGCACTGAAAGGCGCGAGGCACCAACCCTCAATATTCAGAGGCTGGTCTGGGGCGTGCTGGCAGTGAGGCGCCCCAAGGGTGAAAGTTTAGAGAACCTTTCGGGGGGCGCTGCCTGGCGCAACTCCCCACCCCTATCCCCAAATGTTTGACGACGTTTATTCTCCGTTTTTCATCTCTAAACCCTCTAAACTTCAATGGTTCCTTTCCCAAACACTTAGGGCTCGTTTGGTGTAAGGGATTAGAAATAATAGTGATGGGATAAGAAAATAGTGATGGGATATAAAAAAATTATGTTATTTGGTTGGCAAGTCCGGGATAACTTATCCCGAAATTAATAATTAGTACCGGGATAAGTTATCCCTCCCCATGGGTGGTATAGTAATCCCGAGATAACTTATCCCGAGATAAAATAGGTAAATGACAAATATGTCCCTTTAAATCATTTTTATATATCATTTTTCACATTTATGTATATTTACATTTTTTTAATACCATGTATAATAATATTTACTACTCCTTATTTTTATGATAATTATACATATCTTTCTATTAAAAAATTATACTATATAAATATAATTTTTATTTATGAATTTATTTGACTAATTCTTATGTTTATTTTATTTTGATTTCTCATAAATTTTCTTCTCTTTAATAAACTTAAGAGGGAAGTTCTATTTTTAAGCTAAACAAGAAAAAAGTTATATTTTTAAATACACATGATACTTATTATGGGAATATATAAACAAAAATATTTAAGTTAAATAAAATAAAAGTTTTATTTTAAAAAATGAATAACTAAAGCTCACAAAGAAAAGTTTAAAAAGTTTAAATAAAGTGAAGGGTAATTTTGTAAACAAATAACTTGTTCTTAAAATTTATCAATATATATTATTTTGAATATAACAAACCAAACACTCAATAAGAAATAATCTCAGAACAACTTATCCCATCATAACTAATCCCAACATAACTTATCCCATCATAACTCATATTCAAACCAAACGACCCCTTAGAATCATTTATATCCTCAATATATGATAGATTCAAACCAAAATTACACCCAAAAATATGAATCAAACTGCAAGAAACTCCAACATCACAACCCACAAGAAATTCAAACGAAACTTTCAACAATGTTCATCAAGAACTCAATTTCTAAACTTTCAAAGACTTAAATTCGATGTATTGAATCATGGTTGGCGCGTAGGTGAACTAACTCAACGCTATGTGATCACACATACCTCATAGGGATCACCCCTTGACGAAATCCACAAGCTAAACTAGACGATCTTGACGAATCTTGATTTTTCTTCCCCCTTCTCCTCTTCTCTTTTCTCCAAGCCCTAGCATGAAACTTCAATTTTTCTAAACTGACTAAAATCTGATTTTACCCCAATTAACTCCTAAAAACGAATTAGAATAATTAGGTAAGGAAAAGACTAAATTACTCTTCCAAAATCCGAATTAGACTTTCTTTATTCAAACAACTCAACTTCTAAAGAGGATAACTCACTCATACGAACTCGAAATCGCAGTAACTCAACGGCGTTGGAAAGGTTATTTCAAGAGCTTTACAACCAAATCTAGAAATACACCTAACTCATCATGAGCTAGGAGTTATGGCTGCTTGAAGTTGACCAAAAACACAACTAACATACTTCACAGTTTTCCCGACTTCCATCTACTTTCCAAAAAAGATTCTTTCCCCAAATTTTAACTTTTTCCTAGTTATTTCAATTTGCGAGATGTTACAAAAAGTATACTAGACATCCAATATACACAAATAATAAAATAAAACAATAATATAAGAAATGGCCTAAGGTGTGCCTAACATCGATATATACAAAATAATGAATAAAGAGTATAATTCGAACTTCATTTGAATAGCTTCAATGGAAAGCAACTATGTGTACCTGTAAATACACTTAGTAAAAGTGTTAGTAATAAATAAACATGAATACAAATAAATGAATAAAAAATAACTTAAAAATGAAAATTCATTTTATTAACATGAGAGACCTTGGAAATCGACGATAATATCTTCAGCGGCCATTTTTACTTTCAATTAATATTAACTCCAATTACAACTAAATAATGAAAATAGAAACAAAATCTAAGGGAAAATATATTTGGTTACATCAACAATTAATGCAGAATATTAAAATAAAATCACATGTCATTACAAAATCAAGATAAAGCTACTAAAGAAATAAGTATGCAATTAATAAAAAAATTGAAATAACAACTAAACTAAGCACTAATAGCCAAACTAATGAACAATTGCACATGATCAGTATATAAAATAATATAACAGAATAATAAATATTAGTAACAAACCAATAATGAAACCTGAAATAAACACTAAAAAAGGAAACAAGAATAGAACAGTCCCACATATTATAATTTGAAAATTACATTAGAACGATTAAAAAATGTCAAAAGTTAGACCCAATTAAGTCCAATCAAATAGTAATTAGCAAAATATTGCCAATAATAACATTAAACAACTGAAAATAAGTCAAATATGTACAAAACAAAATGTCAAAAAGAAATGGGTCACCTGAGTGTGGTATTTCTAGGCTAGATCTGGTTGCCCTTCACCGGTGTTGGAGTCACGCCGGAGATGGAGCTCGGAACTCGGGCTCATTGTTTGATGGAGCTTTGAGTTTACTGATCACCTGCAAAAAAACAAACAAAAACTCGAAAAGGAGGAAAAGGGGAGGGGCTGGTTCAGGGGTTGTTTTGGGAAGGGTATTCGGGTCAAATTCCAGTGGTTTTTCACCGGGAAAGGTAATGGGAAAGGAAGGGGATTTTTGTGTTTTGGTTATGAGATGGGGAGGGCAACAATGGTGGTTGGGTGTGGCTGGTGAAAATTTAGAACGGAGCTGGTTTCTGGTTGTTTTGGCATAGTGGAGTTCGCCGGAAATTCAGAACAAGGACAGTGGGAACGAGCAGGTTTCGCAGGAGTTTGGCGTCGTGGCTTCATTGAAAAAATGAGGAAAAGGAGAAACGAGTGGCTGTTGGCTGTTTCGTTTGGTCTGGCTTGCCGGAATGAGGAGGAGAACAGAGAAAGGGGTCTGGTTTGTTGTGGATTTTTTGTGGTTGTCTGGGTCGTTTCCGGTGACTGCTTTACCGGAAAAAGAAGAAAAAACAATGGGGTTTTTGCTCTGGTGGTGTGGAGGTCATTTCCGACCACTATTTCACCGGAAAAGGGATGAAAACGAAGAGGGTTTTGGTGGCTGGAACTGGTGGGTTTCTGGTTGTTAATGGCTTGGCATTGATCTGGTGAGGGAGAAGACATGAGGCAACGGTCTGGTGGTGATTGGTTTCGCCGGAAAAAAGGAGAAAAATGAATGGAATTTGAGTGGTGGACTCGCCGGATTCCGACGGATCTCCGGCAACTGCTGGAAAATAATGAAACAATTAAAGGATATAAAAATCTGTAAATTACACCCCTAAAAATCTTATTCACCACCCTTTTACTTAATGATCAAGCTATTCTTAAATAGGGAATTTAAAATAAGCAATAGTACAATACTACTATCTTAAAATTGTGGGAAAAAATTATCGATTAATAAAATATCTGTGTATGTAATTTTGTCTATAACAGAATGAATTTCTGGACGGTGCAAAATATCAAAATGAATATTAACAAATATAACAGATAAAATGAATATATGAAAAAATGTAATAAACGTAACCAATGACATGCAAAAAATGTAATTTAACAGAAATAATAATTTTATAAAAAACGAATAAATATTTGAACGTGTTCAACTGACTGTGACAAAATAATATAAACAGAATTAATCGATAAAAATCCTAATACTTTGAGAATAAAGATAATTATCATCAAATTGTATTAAAATGACAAAACATGTATTTTGAACAATTTAAAAAATATTAACTTTAGAAATATCAAATTAAAATTTGGTGTCAACATTTTTTATCATTTATAGATTTTTTTCAAATTAGAAAGGACTATTTCAATTCTAGTTCTTTATTTATGATTGTTTCTCTTTCTGAAATTTCTTGTTACTATTTGGAAAAATGCATAAGTACCCTCTAACATATGCCCGAAATCTTAGAGACACACTTATACTATACTAAGGCTCTATTACTCCCCATAACTTATTTTATAAATAATTTTCTGCCCCTTTTCGGCCTACGTATCTTCTGGGCCCAGCGCGTGTTGACAATTTTTCAAGTTATTTGGTTGATAGTGTCACGTAGACTGAAAAGGAGTAAAAAATTATTTATAACATAAGTTCGGGGGGTAATAGGACCTTAGTATAGTATAAGTGTGTCTCTGGGATTTCGAAAATAGGTTGGGGGTACTTATGTAACATCTCGCAAATTGAAAGAACTAGAAAGAGCTAGAATTAGAAAGAGTGGTTTTTGGAAATAATAAAAATCTGGAAAATTGGTCAAGTTAAGTTTGAGTGTTTGGTCAACTTCAAATGACCATAACTCCTACCTCAAGATGAGTTAGGTATGATTGCAGATATCGCAAAAAAGATCTTGGAATGATCTTTCCAACGCCGCCGAGTTTGCGCGGTTCCAAGTTCATATGAGTGAGTTATGCCCATTGGAAGTTGGGTTGTTCAAATAAGAAAAGTTCAATTCGGATTTTAGAAGGGCATTATGGTCTTTTTCTTACCCAATTAAGTTAATTCATTTTTAGCAATTAAATTGGGTTCTAAACTGAATTGGTTCAGTTTAGACAATTGAAAATTTACGCTAGGATTTTTGAAGAAAGAACGCTAGAGGAGAAAAGAGGAGAAATAGCAAAGTTCGTCGTTCTTGAAGGTTTAGCTTGTGGATTTCCACAAAGGGTGATCCCTATGAGGTATGTGTGTCTTTCATAGTGTTGGGTTCATTCACCCACGCGTCAATCATGTTATTTCAGTGAAGTTTGTTCTAGAAAGTTTAAAGTTAATGAATCTTGAATGGTGTTCTTGAAATTGGCCTTCATTCTTGAGTTAGGATGAGATTGAGGAGTTCCTTGAGGTTAACATGTTGTTTCCTTGAGTTGTTTGAGTTAGATTCTTGTGTATATATACTGAGTATCTGAATCTAAAGGGAATTTGAGAAAAAGAACCGAGTTTAGGTGACTGAAAATGAAAGAAGGAAAAAGTCGGGCAAATCTGGTGCCCAGGCCGGGTCACAGACCTGCCCCCTTGTTTCGCAAAATTCATCCTCGCGTCGCGGAGCGGTCACGGACCATTCTACCTCAAAAATTATTTTCGCGACCAAAACTTTAAATACACCTCCGTGTTGCGGACTAGTTTCCAGGTAGTGATTTCTTGAGCATTTCTCATGTTTAACTATCTAAAATCATTCTTAAACATCATGCGATCTTTCCTATCACAAATCACAATCCTTGAATCCATAATTCAATTCAAGGAAAGTTAAGAGTGAAGTCAAGAGAAGTTAAGAGTCAAGTCAATAGAATTCAAGAGTCAAGTTAAGAGAAGTTCATAGAGTCTTCCAAAAGTTTTTTACAAATATTTTAACTTTGTTTCAAGACTTGAGTTTTGAGTTGAGTAAAGAGTAATGTTTGAAGTTTATTTCTTCAAAAGAGTATATCGGGACTATGTATTCCCAAAGAGTAAATGTTTTCACATTTAAACAAGAAAGGAAACTGAAATTTCCAAAAGAGCCTTTGAGCTAGTTTTCAGTAAAGAGTAAGAGTAAAGTTCATTCTTCAAAGATTATTCGGGAACTAAGTATTCCCAAGAGTTAAAATATTTTCATATTTGAGCAAAAAATGAAACTGAGATTTCCAAGAGAGCTTTTAACCTAAGTTTTTGAGTAATTATCTCAAATCAAAGAAAGAATTTTGTTTTTACAAACATATGAGCTAAGTATATTTTGGGAGCAGTATTGAGCACCGATATGGGGACGAGTTTGAGTTCAGATAACTCACGTCTCCATAAACCATGTAGCCATCATAGGTAGTAAAGGATCATACTTTTTAGATGACTCCTTAAGATGCTTTTAGCATAGACTAGTGGATCCACTTAGTTAAGCGTTCTATATGATGGCAAAGTATAGGATAGTTCTCGCAACGTGGGCAAGACGATGTATCACCACTTATGCTCATAGTGGTGGTTGTCAGTTACAGAAACTCCCACATAAATTATATTACTTTATTATATGAGTAAAGTTAAGTTTGTTATTACATTTTATTTAACGAACTAAGTTGTTTTCCACTGTTTTACAAGTTTTCTATATATTGCATGTGTTTTATTGCTTTATATTGAGTTAAGTTATTCAAGAGTTGAGTAAAGCCAAGGTAAATGTTTCTTTCATATTCGTTTCAAGCTTAAGTTATGTTTAGCATTTCAACTCACATACTCGTACATTCAATGTACTGATAGGAAATCAGGATCAGCATCCAGCACCTCGTTGACCCAGTTGAGCACTTAGAGTCAGTTGGTGAGCCTCCTAGCTTTCCGAAAGATCCTTTTATTGTTTTAAGTATTTTTGTTCATTAGGATGTCGTGGGTCTTGTCCCGACGTCCATCTCAGTTGTTTAGAGGCTTCATAGACAGAGTTAGTGATGTTAGTTCATGAGTTTTTACTTTCCCTTTTCAGTTAAGTTGAGACTTGAGTTGCCACTTTGGTAGTGAATGTTATTTATTACATTCTAAGTTATATTTTGAGTAGTTCAATTTACTTGTTTTAAACATATTTATCTTGAGTAAATTCTTCCGCTGAGTAAGTAAGTCAGGCCAAGGGTTTGCTTGGGACCAGCAATGGTTCTAGAGTGCCGGCCACCCCCAGGGTGTAGGCTCGAGCATGACAACTTATGCATTTTCCCATTACTATTTTGTGTAGAAATGTAAAATCACTATACATATTGTCTTGCAATGTATACCTAAATATGTTAAATAAGTACCTTATTGTGTAAATGCTAATAATACATTATCCAGCCTCTTCAAATTCCTAATAAAAATTTCACACGTTGTTTCCTTATTTAAAGTTAAGCTAAATAATGTTAATAATTTTCTTTCTTCTACCGCATCTTCAAAACTTAAAGATACACTCACAATATTTTTGGTTGTCTTATTTAATGTTATATTGACTACTAATAATATCATTTACAACCTTTTAAAAATTGTACACAGTAAGAACTTATAGCATTAAAACTTTTTTGACCCTCTATTTTCCTTCATTAATCCAACACCATCAATAATAATTTTATGTTAAGTTTTACTCATTAAATATCTTATATAAATGGATATCAAGTATATGTGTCACCCTCACAAGTGGATGAAACAAGCTCAACATGTATGCCTCTTCTTCTTTCATTTTGTTTTGTTACTTAAAAGCTTAAATCCTCTCATTTATCCTATTTAATGTGTGATCATTTTTATCTTTATTCTTATGTAGCTCTATTGGTTTTATTTTAGTAATATATGATGCAAGTTTTCTTATATGCAATTCATTTGTTTTTTAGGTTGATCCATAAGTGTGTGTGTGTATATATATATATATACAAATTTAAAGTTATCTTTTTTTATATGCATTTATTTTTTGCACCATCTAATTTTTTATTTATATTGTTTTCTTTTTTCGACCATACTGTTAATATCTCACAAATAATTGTGTTTTATTTCATAATTCAATTATATGTATATCACTTGACAAAAATTTCTTTTGTCAAAATTTACTGATGGCAGATTTAATAATTTTGAATGAGCCAAAAAAAGACAAAGGGCACATATATATGTAATTATTATTTGTATATGTCAATTAAATATTTAAACAATGATTATTTTCTAACAAATAAATACTTTTATTTTGTAGGTGTAGACTATGAAATTGATAATAATCTACTAGCCATCCTAAGGAAGACGTATGTCGATCGAATTTCTCTACAACTATTACAAAACACCACTCTCCTTCGATGATAAGTTCTCAATTTGTAAAAAAAAATTGAGGGTATTATTCCTTAAAAAGAAGGCGGAAACTTGCAGGCATTAAATATTTTGTAACTATAATGTCGACATTTAAATTATGTGTAGTAACATATTAAAAAAAGAACTTTTAACTAGTTGAATACTTGATATATTATAACAATTGTAAAATTGAAGTCGTTATAGTATAGTTTTCAAAAGAATTCACTTGATAACAATATTTTTGTATGATGTGTCTGCAATGATCATAATATCAGTTGAATATGTTGCACCTTTCATTGATTCGAGCCTGTATTTTACACATCGTACACTTATTTTTAGAAGTATTTATACTAATTAGCACAGTATATATGTGTGTTGCACGTGTTCGAAAATTAGTAAAAGTATAAGCATTAAAACTCTTGTACCATTGGAGGGTAAGAATTAAAGATCTTACTTTGATTGTAGCTAGAATTAAAGATCTCACCTTGATTGTAGCTTGAATCACAACAATGGAAGTGTATGATGATTAGGATTTAAGAGGAGCATATAAGGAAGGAGCTGGAAGTTTCCAACTATTCTTGTTCTTACTTTTGTAATATACTTTGTGTTTTTATTATTTCCATCGGATATTTTGTACCCTTTGCTTATTCTTCTGTTTTTGGACCAGGTCAATTTTGGGCTGGGTTATTTGTAAATATTCTCTTTATTTTTATGAATAAATGTGCCTCACCTAATTAAAAAATGACTTGTTTTTTTAAAAGTTAGTCACTTCAAATAGGATCTTTAATGAATATGTACTTTCCAAGATGAAATACCATCCACATTAATTAGGGTAACGTCTCTCAATTAAGTTTTTTTATTTTTAATTACCTTTCTTGATTTAAACACCATATATGGCTTAAGGATTTGGTGATGGTTGAAATCCTCCTTTTCATAAATTAAGCAAACAGTTGGCTGAAATTATGAATCTAGCATACACATTTATGTCAAAGTGATTTTGAGTAGCATAAAAATATGACAATTTCAAAAAGTTCATGTTTTATTTCAAATTTTAAGGCTAGTGTGTAAGCAAAACTTAATACACATCAGGATCTTAAATACATTGATATTATAGAGATTGGTATTATATAACAAAACTGATCTTTTTACCGTCTTGCCTTGCCCTAACTTATGTTACCACATTCGTCAATGATGCAAGAATGTGTCAAATTAAATATGTTGTAACCCTAATAGTAGGATGGAGAACCAATTTGTAGAAGTTAATTAAGACTTTATCTGCTACACCAATAAAATAATCGGTGTACAAATGAAATATATGCTTCATTAAATATGATTTATGGGTTTTTACATTAATTGGGCCACAAATAAAATAATAAGCTACATTCTCCCAAATGACTCAATGACCACATGACTATAATATACTCGAATCTAGATATGTGCGTTGCACGTGTATCCCATGTAAATTTTAAAGACCAGTTAGAAGATTAAATTCTATGAAAACATGTGCGGTTTGAAATTTGGTTAGTATTGGTTAACAAACTTCCAATGAATTCACAAATGACTAATTTAAGTTCAAATAAAAAATTTACAACAATTTGAGACTTAGCTTTAGGTATAGTTACTGTGGACCTATTCTTCAGGATCTGAATTGACAAAAGTCTTGATATTAGAGGTGGAGCTTCATCAACTGATTATATGGGAGACGCAGGATTGGTCGAGCTATGTAAGCTACAAGCTAGGAATTAGATCGAATCGTAGATGAACATAAAAACTGAGTTGAGCTCCTTCGATGGATCTAGATTACTACCTAGAAATCATCAAATATCCGATACGACGCTTGGAGTGGTAAGAGATATGCACTTGATCTTGGTGTAGATTGACTCATCAATGGAAGTTCAAGGGAATCAGTGGTGACGACTGAGGTTGAAAGAGCTGGAAGTTTAGACCTTTAGTTTCCTAATTTGCAATTTTTTGTTTGTATCCGATATTTACTCTCTTTGTTGGTGTTCTTGTTGCTGGACCGGGTCACTTTTGGTCCCGGTCAGTGCTTGTATAGTCTTATATTTTTAGGAATTTATGGGCCTTGCCCCATTTTGATTAAAAAAAATAATCCTGAATGGGGTTCACTCCATTGATTCTTTGTAGGGAGATAGAACTACAATAAGATAGAGTTGAAACATAGAGCCTTAATTTTGTTCATAGCATATGTGGATAGTGGATCTGCACATTTTGAAGGTTAGAGTTAAGCTTCGGCGCAATAGTAGAACTTGTTTTACATGACGAGTTACGTTTACACCATGATCTGCACTTCCTGATAGTAGATCTAATTAATGGATTCACAACTCCCATGATAATTGGTTTAAGAGACAAACAAGGTATAGTGATGAGCTGAAGAACTAAGCTTAGAGTTTCGATTGGTTCAATGGAGTGAAGATGAGATCCATTCCATCACTGTGTCAGCACCTGAAAACCATCATATCATCATCATTCATATATTATTATAAGTGAAAAGCTCCAAAGATGAAAAATTGGATTACCATTTTACCCCTAGACAAAATTAAATTAATTAAATAGTATTATTTTAATTACTTTTTGAATTTTAAGTTATTTATTAGAAAGAGAATGTGGAAGAAAAAGAGTCAATTAGGATTTATAGAATTTAAAATAAGTACATGAATCAAGATTTCCCCCTTTTAATTATCCTAGACTAAATTAAACGTCTAATTAATTAAATAATATTATTTTAATTATTTTTTGAATTGTAAGTTATTTATTAGAAAGGGAATGTGGAAGAACAAGAGTCATTTAGGATTTCTAGAATTTTAAATAAGTACATGA